>JAASFJ010001056.1:0-12351 GCA_023333755.1 Globisporangium uncinulatum
GCTCGGCCGGACTCGAGTACTTCTCCTTCTCCCGCCGCTTCTTCTTCTTCTCCTTCCGCTCCTCGTCGGCGCGCTGTTGCAGCTGCGCAAACCGCAGCCGCTCCACTTCGGCTTGCAGCTCGGCCTCTTTCGTCTTCCGCTCCTTCTCCTCCTCCCGCTCGCGCATCGCGTCTCGGTGTCGTTGCGCGAGCTCCGCAGCCACCCCCTCCTCCGCCTCCTGCCGCTGGGCATTTCTGTGGTCGCTGCCCTCACTGCTTCGCCCACGACCCTCACCTTTCCTCCGCCTCCTTTCGGCACATTTCAGCTGGTGATTAACAGGAAATGTTTGTGTTGTGAAGGAAATCCATTAGCGTGTGCCAAAGATGTTCCTATTGGAATGCTAGAAGCAGTGCTCGGCTCCCAGCCACCCTCTCCGTCATCGGTGTCGTTATGCATGGACGCTTGGACCTTCTCACGTCGGTCTTGGTCAGCGCCCGTCTCGGTTGTTGTCATGGTGTGATTGCCCTTGCTGTCCATCGCCACGTTCGCCAGAATTTCGGCAATCCGGTTTCGTTCACGTCGCACCTGTTCCCACGAGACGCAGCCAAACTCGCGGCTGATCTCCTTCGCTCGTTTGGCACTCTCTTTCAGTCCCGCCGCCGCCACGCGTGCTCTCCCTGTCATTTATTTAATTATCATGTTGATGTCGTCGCGGATCTGCAGGTGCGTCGTCGCGCTGTCTGTTCTCCGCCACGCCAGTACCATTCCCTCACGTAGCGCCTCGTACTCCCCGTAGTTGCTCGTTTGGTTTCAGCCTTGGAACTTGTAGCCGCACTCGTCCATCGCCCAGGAATTGTTGTCGCGCTTGAGGAGCACCCATCCGCTCCCACACGGCCCCGGGTTCCCCTGGCGCCGCCATCGAAGTACAGCCGTGCTGTTTGACACTCCTTCCCGCTGTCATCTGGCTGTGCTTGCTCCAGGATGCTCATACACTGCCACATTGCGATGCCCGCCGTCCTGGCTTCTTTCGCTCTTGTCAAGCGGACACTGGCCGCCCGCAATTGTCGTATCGTTGCTTGCCACGCACGATCGGGGACCTCCAGTGGTGTTGATGGTTGCCCGCTGTGCACTTTGTCGTTCCTCGTTTGTCAGAGGGTGGTAACCGTGATCGTCGTGACGATCTTCCAGATCATCTCCATTGCGTCCGCATGTTCGCCTCCCAGAAGGTCGTACTGCTCCCGGAGTCGTTGATTGAAGCCGGGCGCTGGTGGCGGTGCTTGCCTCACTGCGATGTTCCGTTGCGCTTCACGTCACCGTGCATCCGCCGTTTCCTCCGTCAGGCGTTGTTGCGTCTATTTGGTCAGAGCCAGGTCCCATGTTGCTTCCGCTCTGCGGCACTCCCAGAGGATGTGTGCCGTTGTTTCCTGCATACGTCTGCAGTCAGTGTTGAGCGGGCACTCGCTAGTGATGCTATGGCGGGCGTGGTGTAGGTTCAGCTGCAGCGTGCAGCTGCGATAGTGGACCCGCTGCTGGAAGTGGGTCAGTCCACCACCTGTCTCCCAGACCTTAGCGATGGTCTGTCGTTGCTGATGCTCGTGCCAGAGTGTCGTCTCGTGTGCTGCTTTGATCTTGTCGACCTCTGATCGCCTGCGTGGGTGGGTAAGCAGTTCCCTCAAGCTGCGCTTCCGTTGTCGATCCAGTTATCGTCGTAGATGCTTCGGATGTGTGCTGGCTTCCGCTCTCCACAGGATGTCGCAAGCAAGCCGGTGGGCAACGAACGTTATCCCCGTCTTCATTTCTGCCTTCTCGAGCGTCCGCAGGTCCTATCCCGTCTCTGCTATCTCACTGCCACCCAGTGTGGTCCAGGTCAAGTCGTCCCTCGTACGTCGCAGCGCGGTGAACTACCGCAGTTCCCCGTCGCGTCCCGTCGCCGTGCCGATCGTTATCCCAGCCCTCTCGTCTTCCACTTGTACTGCAGCCGGAGTTTCCGAGCGTTCCAGTGTGACCTCCGTTGCGAGCGCGATCTTCCCTCCGACTGGTATCTCTGGACTGCAAGCCACGATGCTCACGAACCACTCTCATAGCCGCCTCTCTTGTAGCTTCGTCCTTCATGTGCCGTTTTGCCAGGGAGTGATGCTCCACCGTGTCTCGCTCAGTTGGTGAATGTTAAGCCGTGCCAGTCGGCAATGTCGGAGCTGCGTGTACCGCTTTGGGCTCAACATCTTGCCTTCCTCGTCCACTATCCACGGATTGTCTACCCAGTCAAAGGCAGGCCAAAAACTGACTGACTCCGGCGTGAGCTTCCAGTCCGTGTGTGTCCATCCATTCGCCACTTGAAGGATCGCTTTGATGTTGGATGTCCACGTCACGGTCGCTGCCTCCTTCATCCTCTTTTGCTGGCTCTGGGCTTTCTCGCGCCAGTGGGCTGCTCTATTCTCCTGTCGTACCCAGTCATGAATCACGACCTCCATGCCGTCCGCAGGCATTGTCGCTCTTGCCCGCGCGGCTCTGGTGCGTCGCTGTCCGGCTTCTTCTGGTGTGCATGTGTTCTCCTTCTGCCCCCCCCCCGCTGGAGCAGGTGTTCCCAGCATGTCTTGTACACGTTGTCCTCGCTCAGAAGCCAACCCGTTGTCCGTCGCATGTGCAGTGCTTTCATTGCCACACAAACAGAGAGAAGACCGAGGCCTCCGCGCTTGACATGCGAGAAGAGGAGCCCCGTGTTGATCTTGTGCCTGCTGCCTGTGGTGCTGAGTCTTCGCCTCCATCGGAACTGTTTATGCAGGTTGTCGAGGTCTTGTATCGTGCGGCCACTTGCCTTGCTGAGCTGGGCAGTGAGCATGATCACTGGAAGGGCGACCACGTTCAGGATCTCGATGCGTTCGACCATCGACGTCGTGACGCGCGCAGCCGCTGCTAGACGTGTCTTCAGTCCGCCGATGTGGTACTACCAGTTGGCAGTCACCGTTTCTCTGAGACCAGCTCGCACTCCGAGGTACCTTATCACACTCCTTAGCTGGAGTACCGGGATCCCTGCATATTCAGTTTGGACGATCGCCGAGTTGAGGAAGATGATCACACTCTTTGTCAGCTGTACTCTGAGCCCCGAGAGTACCCGAACATGTTGAGTTGGGCCAGAAGCCTCGGGATCAGCTTAGCGTTCCGCATATAGACGGCAGTGTCGTCCACAAAGGCTGCCACTGTAACTCTCTCGCCATCGCCGCCTGGTACTGGGATCCCACGTAGCCGCGGGTCAGCCTGGAGCATCAGTGCCAATGTCTCCGTGGCGATGATGAAGAGGAGTGGGGCGAGCGGGCAGCCCTGGCGAATGCCGGACCGCACTGGCACATCCGCTGAGAGCTCCCCATTCACCACGAACTGCGCCGTCATGTTCTCGTGAAATTTGCCCACTAGTCGCACGAAGCCGCTCTGGAATCCAAAGCGCTTGAGCGCGAGCAGCACAAAGTCTCTGTTGAGGGTATCGTAAGCTTTCATGAAGTCGAGCAACTCCACCGCCGGTGTGTCGTCCGCGTGTGCCGTGCTGTCCTCGTAGCCTCCGTGCAGTACTACTTTCATGAGTATGACCGATCTCTCCAGCTGTCGCGCTCTCACGAAGCCTTGTTGTGAGTCCCTGATGATTGTGTGAAGGCTGTCGTGTACTCGATTCGCCAGTACCTTCGCGAACACCTTGTAACACGAATGTACGAGCGTGATCGGCCTGTAATCCATTGCATTGTCAGAGTCGCCGTACTTCCTCAGCGAGATGATCAACCCTTGCGCGAACTCCTGTGGAATGTCTCCTCCCGAAAGCATCTCGTTGAATTGCGGTGTGAGCCAAGGTATCAGCTTCCCTCTGTAGTTGATGAAGAAGTCGTTCGGCAACTGGTGCAGCCCTGACGCTTTGTCTCCCGCCAGACTCCGGATTGCCTGCTCGACTTCGCTGTACTGGGTCAGCTGCGAGAGTCGGTCATTCCAACTCGCACTTACCTTTCGGTGGGCTGGTACTCATACGTGCTTGTCGAATAGGCGCTCTCGTCGCCTCGGCGCCATCTGCACGTGGACTTGACCGATGATGTGGGTCCACTCGGCCGCCATGATGTCTGCGACAGAAGCATGAGGTCTCGACGCGCTGTGCCTCGGTGTCATTTTGGAGACGCCTTGGTCGCACGTCCAGTTCGAGATCTTCTGGAAGAAGTGCCGTACTTGCGCCGGAGTTCAGCTCAGCGCGACCCCAAACTTGAGATCTAAGTGCTCCCGTTGTCGTTCCGTCACTGCCTCGATGAGTTCCGTTCGCGAACTCCAGGTTTTCGCTCCTGTTGTTGCATCCGCTTCACCGCTGCTTGAGTTCTTCTCCACTCAGCCTTAGCAACGCGGTAGATGTCGTCTTTGAGTCGCGCACTGCCCTGTTCCCAACTGATTCGGTCCGCCTCCTTGATGCGTTTCCATTTGCTCGTGATCCGCTTCTGCATGGTCTCGCTCGCCGCCGACGGGTCTGCTGTACGTACCGGGTACTGAGCACTTGCTTGCTGGCGCCTCGGTCTCCCTCACCTGGCGTCCTTTAGCGTGAGAACGACTGCTTGGTGATCGGAGTGTCGTTTCGGTAGCTCCGCTTGCTCCCATTGAACCAAGCCACTCAGAGCGGCCGCTACATAGAAACTGTCGATGCGGCTGGCGCTCCGTCCTCTCCATCAGGTGAAGTATTGGTGCGGCTTTCGAGTAATATTGGGCTCGCCAGCTGCTAGTTCGAGTGCGTCGTGTAAGTTAAGGTGTTCGCACAGCTCCCTCAGCGTCAGACTTTCCGCTCGCTCGTCTTGCCTCCGCCCCCACCGGTCCCGTTGTACGTTCAACACGCAGTTAAAGTTGCCGCCAAGAATCAGCTTGTCCGCTCTCCCGCTGTAGCTTCGCCGCAACTCTTTAAAGAACTGTTCTCGCTCTGCTCGGGTGTCAGGGGGCGTACACGTTGGCGTAGATTGTTCGCCCAAGTGTGATGGCCATGTGCCGTTCCGTCCACCTTCCTTCGTCGTAAGGTTGGGGTGCCCGTACCTTTGTCGGGTTCACGAGTATGTCTACGCCTGCCGATCGGGTGCCGGCCAATCCCCAGAATGTGGTCCTCCTGCTCTCGCCCGCGATTCCCCACATCATGTTCCAGCTGTTGTTCAGTTGCTCCGCCTCCGCCGCCGATATGACGTGCGTTTCTTGGAGCAGGATGATGTCTATTCGTCTTGCTCTTGTCTCGCCTCTCCATGCTGCGAGCCATTTCGTTCTCTCTTGCGTCTTGAAGCCTCGAACGTTCTGGGACAGGACAGTGGTTGCCCGTGTCGTGCCGCCCTCGTGTTGTTGCGGTCGTCTGTTGTAGAATTGTTGGTGCAGCTCGTGGAGATTGCCGAAGAGATCGGTGGCCTTTCTGGTGCCCGTTGTGCTGCTGTGGCTTAGTACTCGAGTTCGGCGATGTCGTCCTCGTCATCCCGCGCTGCAGTGTTGCGAAGAAGATTCCCAAACCCGACCAGTCGCCCCCATCCCGGAGTTCAACCAACGTTTTTGTCAAGTTGTGCGTTGCCTCTGCTGCTTGATGGAGATCGGAAAGAAGTCCTTGCGGGCTCATGTGCGAGGCACCGGCGCTGCCGACTAGCGCTTGCCCTTCCTCACTGTACACTGTAGCACACAGCTACATCCACCCCACTTCCTGGCGCTTCCCTTCCGCGCAGATTGCGAGTAGTATGCGTCCTCCGTACCGTTTCTCATGAAGCACTGTCCACTCCGCGCGTGAGCCGAAGATCGCTACTTGGCTCTGCGTCGTCTTTGCCGCCAGCACCCGTCCCCTCCACTCCGTGATGAAAGTCTTGATGTCCGCCTTGGTTGCGGTCTCTTGCAGCGCCTTGAGCTCCGTCGTGGTGAGCTCTTGTCGCCAATGCTGCGTTCGGTCCGTGATGATAGGGTCGCGGAGGATTGTTCAGGATGAAGTGTGAACCGGTTGACCCTCGCATCCCATTGACGAGTGTCGCTGTCGCCGCCAGGGTTGCTCTCGACCACGTGGACTGGTCACTGTTGACCGTCGGGAACTCGAGTGAGTACACTGCCTTCCAGCCCGCTCGCCGCGCCTCCCGTTCCATGTACCACTTCAGCGCTTGCTCTCTCCGAGCTTGTATCGTTGTGCCGTCCTGGTGAAGCATGCGACGTGCTTTCTTCTTCTTGAATGGTACCGCTGGGTTGAACCTGTTGACGACTGTGTCTACCGCCTCGACTTTGTCTGTCGGCGCGGTTTCTCTCTCGCGCTTGTCCCCATCGACTCGTTGCGGTCTGAGTTGCTCGATGGTGTGCACTCCAAACCCGTGTCGTCCTTGTGTGCGTTTGCGCTATCGTGTTGGCTTGCGATCTCATCTTGTTCGGTACGAAGTTTGCGCTGCCACTGGAGTAGCGTCCCCGCCGACGCCTGGAACTGTTTCTGCCCTTGTTTGCTCGTGTCGGGATTGGTCGTGTCAGCGGTCAGCACCCATTGTCGTTCTGCTGCTGTGAGTCCGTCGAGTCCTGTGATCATAAACGTTGTTAGTTCACTGCGTCGCTCGGTGTGTGCTGCGATGAGCACTGCGAGCAGCATCTTCTCGTCGTGTGGCACCGCTGGGTGCCCGACGGCCTAGATCAGATCCTCCGATTGGACACGGTCGTTGTCGTCGTCCCAGGGGCGCTCTCCTGCCTCCCAGTCGCACATTGATCGCTCACCCGGCGCCGCCGTTCCTTCGTCGCTCTCACTATCGCCATCGCTGTTTTGGTTGTCGTCAAAGGCCCCCGTCAGCTGCCGCTGAACTGCTTCTGGGCTCTCGGACCCCTGTGTTGGCGCTTCTTTGGGTTTCTGCTTGCGGGGCGCCTGCTGGTTTTGCTTACGTTCGCCGCTTGCTACAACGATGTCAACTTCGGTTTGGCTGTCTCCTCGTTTGCTGTCGTCTGGAAGATGATGCTGCTGTAGTGTTGTTTCTCGTAGTCGACGGTGATGGGGAACGTCTCGCCCGTGGTTAGCGCTGTCCGCCGCTCTGCCCGTACCTGCGCGATCCAGTCTTCCACTGGCGTCGCTATTTCGACTGCCGTGTGTCGGAGGCCGCCGTTCATCTTGACAAACGCCGGTTTGAAAACCGCACAGCAGAAGTTGTCGACTCCTGCTGCTGTGAGATGTAGATTCGCTTTTTGAGGGCTTTGGTAGCCATCTGGAGCGTCTCCCCACTGCTGTATCGCCACGAAGTCGTCGGCGCCGGAAGGGCATCCGGCGATGTCTGCAAAATAGGCGTGCACCTCGGCTTCCGTTCCTTCATCGGTCATGTCTTCGCTCCACCTGTGTACGTTGGCGAGGAGTGCTTTCCTTCTCGATGGCGCGAACTCTTCATCAAAGCCGAGCATCGCCGCCGCTTGTACCGCTTGCTTGATAGTTGCCGTTGTGCTCTCGAGGCCTTCTTGGTCGCCTGCGTTCTTGAAGCTGCTTTGGAGTACTGCCTCTGCCAGCGCGTGAAACTGGCAGTTACCGCTTTTCGGCGTCTCGTTTCCGAGTGCTCCTATCGCATGCATCACCTGTATTGTCGTCTCTTGCGTGTCTCCCTCGATCTTCACTGCTGCAGCAGCTGCGATGATCGGTTGGGGCACCTCCGCTGCGTGCTTTTGCGCAGCCATGATCGTGTTCCTGAGCTTGAGCACCTTCTTCGACCACTTGATGTCTGCTGCCGTCACGCATGGCTTCCCGGCTGACGCTGCTGTCCCCGGCTCGTCCTGTGGTTCCTCGTATTTGGTCTCTTCCTCTTTTCCCTCTCCTGGTACATATATGTCTTCTTCCTTCGTTTGAACTGTTTGTTTCTGTTCCTGTTTGTTCTCAGTTTGTTTTTGTACTTGTTCTAACGTGATGCAGTGGTCCATCCCTTGCGTTCCTGCGGCGGTATGATCTTTGGCTGTTGGATCGGTGCTGTGTTGGTCGTGGTCGTCTCTTGCTCTGGGCTTCGGTTGTTGTTGTAGCTGGGGTTGTGGTTCCGACTAGGTCTCTTCGCTCCGTGCCGCCCGTTTGGTGAAGGCATCCCTCATCTCCTGCGCGCTTCCGAATGACGCCGCCTTTCGCGTGTCTCTCATGAGTCCCACTTGCGTGAAGAGGATACAGTTCTTGCTCTTGATCTCGTCCGCGCTTACGTTCCAAGCTCTGGCGAGGTGGCCCGAGGCCCCGCAGATCAGGCACGGAGGCTGTCTGTGGGTCGTGACGTGGTGGATCAGAATTGGGTGGTTAACCCAAAAGATTCGGCACACGCCCGCCAGGCTTTGGGAACTGGAGCTCCCAGTGCTGGGAATCCTCCGATTGCGGGCCCGTACTGTCGATTGAGAACGCCGTGAGTTCTGCCCCCGCCAACTTCTCGCGCAGCAAGGCCAGGAAATGGCCGACGTCCATGAAGCTGGAGACATTTAGGAGATGCACCCGATAGCAAAAAAGGTGCTCGCTTTTCTTTGCGCCATCCGCCCCCAGCTGCCTGCTCCACGGGTAGACCTTCTGCTGTGCGTTCTCCGCTGTCGTTTGCCCTTGGTTGACGTCTATGAGTTTGATCGTCTAGCGTCGAAACGGTACGTCCACTCCTGCCCAGCGCGCCGCTCCCTCCCTAGTGAAAAAAAGAAGTTATTGGAGTGAGTGCCATCATGGTACTCCACCCTCTTTACCGTGCGCAGCATCTGGATGAGCTTGTCGTCTTGCTCTCTGCGCTGTCTCGCCGCTAGCATCACCGCGTCGACGATGTGTTTTGTCGTCTGGTGATTGGCGTAAATTGGTGTGTTGTCGTTCAGTCGGCCTTGGAGATGGCCCTCAACTTGAGCCTTGATTGTGAGCTGAAAGCGCAACAGATTATCGCCGGAGCGCACTCATCGGAGGAAATGCGGGAGTCTCCTGATCACGATGTGGCCTTTCACAATGCATATCATGATCTCCCACTCCAGTGCCGTGAGTTCCCGCGGTTCGGCCGCTGGAGCGAACACCTTCTTACAGTACAGTATGATTTCGTCTCGCTTCGCTTCATCGTAGGTGTTGCTTTTGCAGAGGAAGTCGCTCCCTCCGCCTCTTTGTTGTCCTTGCTGTTGTTCGTTCCGCTGGCCTTGACGCTGGTCGTGACGAGCGCTCGCCCATGCCCCCTGTCGCACCCTTGCTCAGCCTCTGGCGGTCCTTCCTGGACGCTACAATCTGCCCCATACTCCACGTTGATTTGTGGAGCAGTCGTGCGACCTCTTGCATGAGCAGCTCCCACGCCCGGTATGTTGGTTGGTCGTCGGTCATGAACATCACGAAGAGGCCAGCTATTCCGTCGGCTTCGTCGCCTGTCAGCTTTGAGTAGCCAGCGTCGGCCTTGTAGGTCTTTCACTCACAGTTCATTCGCTCGTACACTGCTTTGAACAGCTGTGCACCGTGTCTTTTGACTTCGCTTGTATCATCGTCCGCTGAGTTGGAACGCGCTTGTAGCATCGCTTCAAAGCGTTCCCACTGGTTCATGCTCTCTTCGTTGTCTTCCGCTCGGCGACCGTGTGGCTGCGGCTCGGTCGCTTCTTTGTCCTCCGTGGTCGTCTCCGGTTCGCTGTTGTCGGCTGTACCTACCTTTTCCTCCGCCGTGGTTGAGTCCCTTCCGTCCGCTTGGGTGGTCTCTGTTCCTGCTTCCGTCTCGGCGGCCGTACTGAGCGCCGCCCCGTCTTGGTTCGTTGCCTTGTCTGGCGGGTCCGTCCTCCCTTGACCCCCACCTTGGTCGTGCGCCGCTCGAGGGTCGGCGATCGCCACTTCTTGCGATTTCCGCTCCGAATTAGAGGCCCCTATACTTTGATGAAGTCAGTCGCACCTGAGATCCTGTCCGATTAGAGCTCCGTCGCTTGGTACTGTGTCTTTCAACACAAGCAGCTGGTACCACGGCTGCTTGTCCGGCCTCGAAATTCGTCCCGAAGAAGGCAAGACTGAAAGTGATTAACAGGAAAATGTCCAGAACTCTGTCCAACGCATTGGACAAATCGACTTCAACTTGTTTTTTACAAACGTTTCGTGCAGTTGTCCCAAAATAGTTGTGTGTAATCGCACATAAGCGGGAGCGTCATACAATGTGAAGTAATCGTCCATTTCTCAGCACGCCAAGAGCATGGCCGAACGACGTGCTCCGCCGAGCGGCGTCGGTGCCGAGAGCGCGGCCACGAGCCGCGTGAGCGACGCCACGAGCGCTGCCGAGTCCTTCGCGCCGCCCGTCGGCAGCGTGCTCATGGCCGGCGTGCTGAAGAAGCGCGGTGCGAACCTGCCAATGATGCGAGATCGCTACTGTGTGGCGACGCGTGACCGCAGCGGCGGCGTGCTGCTGCGGTCGTACAAGAGCCAGAAGGACTCTGTGCGCAGCCCAGAGAAGCCAGCAGGCCAACACATTCTCAAGTGCTTTGGCGACTGGGACGGGCGCGGCAACTTCCACCGGTACGACCACGCGTTCCTGATGGAGACAGCGGACAGCAAAGTATTTTTCTGCGCAGCTCCGACCGCAGACGAGAGGCGCCACTGGGTTGACGTCATGAAGACCGGAGGCGTCGCAGCGGAGCAGCGACGAGGCAGTGGGGATAGCCCTGGCCACAGCCAAAGTCCGAGTCCCACTGGCGGCGGTGGGGGCCAGGAAGCGACAGGTGGGCGGCCGAGTGTGGCGAAGCGCCAGAGCTCCCGGCCGCCTGGGGCTCTCGAGCCAAGCGAGACGTCGCTGTTCGCGGACGAGAGCGACGACGGCGACTCGGAGGACGATGACGCTGGCGGCCACGCGACGGACTCGGAGCAGTCGCCAGACGACGGCCTCTTCCGGTCGAGTTCTGGAGCCGACAGCGTGCTACTGACAGACTCGGATCGAGGCGGCGCGAGCAAAGCTGAGCCTGCAGACTGGGGAATCTTTGGCGACGACGCAGGCAGCGGCCCGCCAGTGTCCAAGTACGACGTCGTGGACCGGCCTGTGCTGCTGCTCGACGCGGAGCTCTTGAAACTGTCGACAGGGAGCAGTGACAAGGCGGGGCTCGCGAGCGACGCCTTCTTGTTTGAAGACATGGGGCCGAGCCGCTTCGGCGCAGTCACCGTGAAGAAAGCAGCGACCGCTGACGCGAGCGACGACGACCTCGCCGACTTTGTGGACGAGGGGCTCGCAGCTCGTCTCGAGCGCGAGCAGAGCGAAAAGAAGCTCAAGCGACGCGCGCAGAAGCTCGAGTCGAACCGCGATCTGTACGCGGAAATGGCGGCCGCGCGCCTCAACAGCATGCGCAAAGACGCGCGGCACCCGCCCAAGAAGTCGCCGCGGGAGCTGTCGCTGTCGCTGTCACGCCGTCCGTCGTCGGCGTCGTATGGGGGTAACAATGGTGGCGGTGGTGCTGGTATTGGCGCTGGCGTCAGTGATGCGGCGTCCGAGTACAGCGGGAGCGAGGACACGTACTCGCACATGACTGAGGCTGGGTACGACCGCTACTCGCGCTCGTCAGAAGCAGACGAGCTGTTTGTGCGGACCGAGGCAGCCGACGCCAGCGCCCGGGTGCGTAGGAGCGAACACCGAGAGGAAGTGTCGCTCGAAGGCGTCGGTGACGATGGTGAGTTGGAGGGGGAGACTACCACAATAACGGCAGTGAAGACGAAGAAGAGCAAACGGAAGGCGGCGGCAGCAGGCGAGAGCTCGGCAGCAGTGCACTTTGACGTGGAACCGCCGTCGAACGACGAGGAGCGTGGTACAGTAGCGACAGGACGCAGTCCGGTGGACGCTGGTGACGCAGAGGAGGAGAGGGAAGTGGACGCTGCGATGTGGGAAGAGGAAGAGCGGAGGATTTCGAAAGAGCGGCGGCGAGATGAGCGACGAGTGCGGAGAGAACGGCAACGACAGGAGGCGGAGGAGGAGGCGTTTGCTACGGAAGCGGAGCTTGCTCGCCAGGAGCACAAGGGCGAACAGGCGCTAGTAGAGCAGCAGGTTGGTGTCGTTAAGGACAGCAACAACCACTACGAGGCGGAGGAGAACGATGAGCTGGATGAACGGCGGCGCGACAAAGAGCGACGGCGGGAAGAGCGACGAGCACGGAGAGAACGGCAACGACAGGAGGCGGAGGAGGAGGCGGCCGCGGCTGCTGCTGCGGAGCTCGCGCAACGACACCGAGACGCGATGCGCGAGCGGGAGGAGGAGAAGGAGCGGAAACAGGAGAAGAAGGAGCGGCGAGAGCGGCGCGAGCGTGCGCGGCTCGAGAAGGAGAAGAAGCAGCGGAAGACGAAAGAGGCCGAGCTGCAAGCCGAAGTGGAGCGGCTGCGGTTTGCGCAGCTGCAACAGCGCGCCGACGAGGAGCGGAAGGAGAAGAAGAAGAAGCGGCGGGAGAAGGAGAAGTACTCGAGTCCGGCCGAGC
>JAASFJ010001057.1:0-12350 GCA_023333755.1 Globisporangium uncinulatum
AAGCCACCCTCATCGCTCTGCGTGCTCGGCGATCGTGCGGCTGTGTTGCTGGTTATGGTGCGAGATTGTTCGCCTAGTTCTTATGTTGGCCTCACTCGGCGGCGAGAGCTCAGAGAGGCAGTTTGCCGTACTTATTCGGATTATTCTCTAATTGAGTGGACACTGTACTTGCATCCTAATATCCCGATTACGACGATTGGAAGTAAAACTAATGGAGTCATGCTGTTTTAACAAAAAATGTCTTGGACGTCTTTTTTAGTAATTTACATGGATAGCCGAGGTATTGTACAACCCTATAATATCGTATACAAAACAAGGCTCTTGCCCGGGTCTTCGCCCCGGGGAGCCATCCACCCTTTGCACGTCCTCCAGTCCTTCCGTTCTCCCTTCTTGCTCCCCTTCCGTCCGCCCGTTCTAATGTCTTCCCCTCAATCTTTACTGTACGATCTCCTTACACCGTCTCCTCCTTTCCTTCTCCGATCTATCATTCCTCTCTTCTAAGCTCCTCAACCCGACACCCCGTCCCTCCTCTCTCTCTCCTCCTCTCACATGTCCCCACTCACTCTTCCCCATCTCCACTTCTCTCTTCTTCCTCTCTCCACCTGTCTCTCCTTGCCCTCGCTATCTCTCCCCTTCTTTCCCTGCCTCTCTCTCTCGTTCCTCCCTCCTCCTATCTCTTCTACTCCCCTATCTATCTCGCTCCCTCTCTCTGCATCTCTCTCCCCGTTTCACTCTGTCTCTTTGTCGCTCTCATTCCCTCTCTTCCTCTGACACTCTTACTCCACTCCCCACCCTCTTTTCTCAGTGTATCATTCACCCTTCACCTCTGACATCGCCCAACTCTCTCTCACTTGAATTCTGTACCCGCTTTCTTTCTTGTTCCCATCCGCACTTGCATTGCTCACTCACTCACTCATTCACATCCTCCCTCAGCCCAAACACTTCGTGGCACTGCCGTCAAAGTATAAGAGCTTGGGTGTTCGTTCAAACACCCAAGTTTATTCACACAATTGGAGCAAACAACAAATGATTACACTATACGTTTAGTCTTATTATACGCACGGTTGATTCAATTGTTGTAGAAAGAGATTTCGCTTGAAAAGGGAGAAATTGCCGCGAAATCGATGCAGATCTACGTTTTCGTGTGCAAATGTTTACGGCTTTGGTGCGTATTTTTGCTGCCGTCCCGAACCAACTATGTAAAATTGCAAGAAATAAGCGCGCAGTTTAGGACAGCTATTCAAAATTTCCAAAAAGAAGCGTCACCATTCCGCGTTGTGACGGACGGACAATGTCAAAACTTATATATCGACTAGCCAAGCACCGCCCGCTCCGAGGGCGGTTAATGTTTTGTTAGGTGTGTCTTGTGTTAAGCTTAGCTACTCTGGTATGAGATTTTCTATGTACATATGAACACGGTTTTCTAGTGCCAACGGCACTCTTTTTATTCTTTTTCTTTTTCTCCCCACCCTAACTTTTAAATTTTCTTGTTTTCTTTCTTTTTCACTACCCTAATTTTTACTTTTCGTTTTCTTTGACGTGATCATCATGTAGTGCCTCTCCTTATGTTTCTGGTTGTTTCGTTGTTTCTGGAGGGCTGATTGTTTATTCCTATCCTACTTGTTGGACATGGAGTTGTAAACTTTCGAAAATCTGGTGGTACACGACGTTCTGCGTGTACACACTGTCGACCGCTTCGCGCTCAGAGTGCACAACCGCGATCTTGATGCAAGCGCGCGAAGTCATTCGGGAAAGCGCCACGTAGAGCTGCCCGTGCGCGAACACTGGCTGCGGAAGATACAGTCCCAGGTGGTGGAGCGACTGTCCTTGGGCCTAGTTGATCGTAATCGCGAAAGCGGGACCACTGGAAACTGCTTGCGGCGTAGCTGGAACGGGTACTCGCCTTCCTGACTGATGAAAACGATGCGCAGAATGAAGACCTCTTGTTCCTGTCGAGATCCCGTCATGATTGTAGCTCGAATGCTGTTGTTGCAAAGCTGTACAACGCGTAGGCGCATCCCGTTGCAGAGTCCCAAGTCGCTGTTGAGATTCCGCATCATCAGGACTGAAGATCCCACCTTGAACGTGAGCCGATGCAGCGGCATCCCCGACATGTTTAGGGAGTGCATGAACTCCGGCTCATAGAGGCTGTCTTCGCCTTCCTCCTCGTCTTCGACTTAATCGATACAGGTACTCCCGCGAATCGCCGCTCAAACGCTTGGTCACCTCGTCGTTGATCCGGTGGACATCCAGGTTCTTCGGCCTGAGGATCGCTCGTTCGGCAAAGTACCCGTCACCTCCCATCCGGTTGCTCACGTCCGCGTAGGTCGCCTCGATCACGCGGTCCAGCTCGCTCTGGATCCGCGAAACGCCCTCGTCAATGCCCCCCTCGTCGCCGTCCTCACCATCTGGAGTAGCAGGTTCGCGCTCAGGCTCGGCAGGCACAGGTTCGATGAGCAAATCGCGTGGTAGCTTCATGTAGTCCGATCCCAAGTAGGGAATTCTCTCGTGACGCCCCTCGCCTATCTGAAGGAGGAACAAAGTAAACGAAGCAAGATCTGCGCCAGCTTGCTGGTTCGGTGCCGTCCGCACTCGCATGTTCTCCGTTAGCGCGAGCGTTCGGAACTACGGCCACAGCTCGGAGCTCTTCAAACACGCGTTTACAATCTCGAACATCCCGCCGTGCCGAACACCAGGCAAGATCTGCTGGAAGTCCCCAGACATAACCACGACCTTCCCGCCGAATGGGGTCTCGTTGTCGAGAATGCCGCGCAACGATCGCTTAAATAGCTCGAACCCATGTCGGTGCGTCGTCGGAGCCTCGTCCCACACGATAAGACTCGCGTTTCGGATCAACTTGGCCGTCGCACTCTGCTTTGCGATGTTGCACACCGACTCGTTTGTCACTTGGAGCGGGATCTTGAACACAGAGTGCGCATTACGTCCGCCCATGAGTAGAAGTGCGGCAATACCGCTCGACGCTACCGCGATCGCGATATTGCGTTCGTACCGCACCGTCGCGAGGATCTGCTCGAGGAGGAACGACTTGCCCGTCCCTCCAGACCCATCGATGAAGAACAGACGCTGCTCTTGGTTCAGCGACCGCACCACGCCAACGACTTGATCGAAAACCGCCTGTTGTCCCGGACTTGTGGGCCGATCTCGGGTGACAGCAAGCACTTGCTCCAGCATCTCTCTGCTGTACGCTGCACGCTCGTTCTCCAGCTCACGGTCGTAGATCAGCTCGTCGCGAAGGTGCTCATGGATCCCCAACGGTGGTAGCCCCGGGAAATCACCCACAGTCTTTCCGTTCGCTTGTATCATTGTGTTAACGCTGATGAGAGTCTTCAACCGCGCGACCTCGTCATCAGGTCCCGCGTCAAACTGGAACTGGAAGTCGCAAGATATGTCGTCCAGGAAACGGTTCCACAGGCCTTCGATGTCCGACGGGAGCGAGTACACCAGGATTGTCACGAACAGCTGGCGAAATTGACCAGACATTTTGAACGCTGCGGCCTCGCTCATGCACATGATCCATTCGTTGTCGTCATCGAGATAGCCTGATGCCTGCGTGGCCTCCTTGTACGTCGCGTACATGACACCGTTTACCGTACGAAGGTCTTCAAATGGCGTCGGACCCCTCACGTGCGTCAGCATCAACCAGAGGTAGAACTGCTCGGGATGCTGAGGCGAACAGTGCACCATCCGACCAATCGACGCGACATACTTGGTGTACCGCACCCACCGCTTAAGGCTCGTCTCACCGAAATTTCTTCGGGATGTCCTGGTACACCATTGTCCCCGCTTCGTCGTGATCTGCAGCGCACAGACGGAAGTACGCTGTCATCTTGCTTGACTCTCCTTGTTCGATCCGCTCCTGCAAGTTTGTCGTTTCCGTGTACATGACGCTGCTCTCGCCTTCCGGGTGGACGTTGAGGTACACAACCGAGCGCGTCTTTGCTTGACCCGGGTTGTCGAACAGCCGCTGGCACGCCTCGACCGGCGAGATATAACGCGCGTTGAGGTACCGCTTGATCTCGCTAGGGTCCTGCTCGCTGCGACGTCCCTCGACTGTCACAGTTGTCTTGTCCGGACCCTTGTACACGTACTTGTACACGTACTTAACGGCCTTGATCGTGGAGCAGACTTTGGCGTTCAGGTGGCAGTTGTACTTCTGCGCGAGGTACGAATTGTATGGAACAACCCACCGATTCGCCTCCGCGTTGTTCCACCTCCGGCTGCCGTGATTGAACTCGCCGTCCGGACGCCGACGCCTCATGTACACCGGGTACCCGAAATTGCCCATCTGTGTCTCATTCGCAAACCCTTGGGGAGCTTCTTGCTGCGCTTGTCGTCTTCCCAGCAGGGCAAGTTGCACACGCGTCTCGAGCGTGCACGTCCGCCGAATACCGCCGCCGCACCAGGAATCTCCTCGCACGGACCGTGCATCATGCACGTGATCACTGTCACGTACAGCAACGGGTTCTTCTCTTCGTCCGGGAGTTCTGCAGATACTAAGCGATTGCAGCCCGCTCGCGTTCGCGGCTTGTCGTCTGCATGCAGAATCACCAGAATATGCGCGTGCGGCAGACTGCGCTGCCGGAACTCGATCACGGGAATCCGC
Organism: Globisporangium uncinulatum; assembly: GCA_023333755.1. Lineage (NCBI taxonomy): Eukaryota > Oomycota > Peronosporomycetes > Pythiales > Pythiaceae > Globisporangium > Globisporangium uncinulatum. The sequence goes on from JAASFJ010001057.1 coordinate 4,625, forward strand.
GCAACTTGTACTCCCAGCACTCCTTCGTCGAGGTCGCTCAGCAGCGCATCTATTTTGTGCTACCACACACGCGCGACGATGTCCGGTCGATCTGTCGCTGTTTGGGACACGAACAGCCGAGACGATATCTCCGGCCACTTAGGGTTGCACGTCATCGTGATGAACAAATCCGGCTTGCCGAACTCCCGCACGATTGCCATCGCATCCAGGTACTGACGGTGTATGTACCTCATACTCCCAGTGAAGTTAGCTGGCGAAAGAACCCACTTGCCGATGTTCCCCGGTTCTGGAAACAGGGTGTCAACGCCAGCATGACCACCGCCACGTAATCCAGTGATGTCTTCCCGCGCAGCGCGCCTTGAACACTTGCAAACGTCTAGGCGCTGTAGCGTCGCTGGTGGCTCTCTTGCGTTATGAAGCAGAGCCTGTACTGTCCATATTTGGCCCACTGGTTGACGTCGTACTGCTGGAACATACGCCCGCCACGAAGAAGAAGCGACTGATCACCATCGCGGTGATGCAGCCGATACGCGGCGAAATCACGAAGCGCCATCGTCGACTTGTTCCGCGCGGTAGCCCCGCTGACATACGGAGTAGTGTACGACCAACCAGTTCGTCGTACGGGGTGAGGAGCGGGTACTGCAGCTAGTCGTAGTCTTCCCGGGTCTCCCATATCCGCACTATGGAGTTGTTGTTCCGGGAGTACAGGAGAATGTCGCCATGTTGACCGCGTTCCCGTCCTCGACCATGACAGCGGCCACTTCGGATGTTGTGGGAAGATTGCACGCCCGGACGTCGTCGACAGGTAGCGCGTGCAGTCGAACGGTAAGATTGGGTTCCAGTACCACAATCTCCTGCTCCACTTGCGCTCCGTCGTCCTTGCCATCCTGATCGTGCTCCAACTGCCACTCCTCTATCATTTGCTCGCGAATCCGACGCCGCTCCCTTCGAATCACCTCACCAGCACTCAGAAACTGCCGCGCGAAGTGGTTGTGGTCTTGCATAACAGCCTCGATCGTCCCGACGTCATGCCGAGGCGGCGTCGAACGCACACGTCCATGTCGGGATCTGCAACGTAGATCTGAGCGTAGAGCGGTCGGCCTTTAGCCGGCGGGAGCAACTTGCCGAGCCGGCGACACATTGCACCCTGTACGCGGAACGTGTATACCTCGCGCTGACCCGCGACGCTCTCATCTACCTGAAGGTTCTCTGTCGCGGACTCCCGAAGGGAAGTGAACGCGCACACGTTGTTGTACACGCGGATCTGTTGAAGAAAGCGCGCGTCCGCGAACAGCCGAAGCAGGTCGCTTGGCGGACTGCGAAACGGCTCCAATGCCACCTTCCCATCGACAAAGCGCTTGACTTTCTACTCGCCCTCAAGTTCCAAGCGCCGCAGTGCGGGCAAACTCGCCGCTGGTCTGGGATGAAGCGACGTCCGTCGACCGCGTTCTTGCCTGTCAATCGCGCTGGATCGAAGTCGGCACGGTACGCCAGCGCATCGCCGCGTCGTTTAGAACGACAGCTAAAGCGGCGACTGTCGCGAACATCTTCGGCGACAGCATCCGGCACTGCATCTCTACGCCTCTGGCTTCGAATTCGTTCCGCCTCACAGTTCCGGCTGTCATGGATTACTACAGTATCTTCACTGATAGAGAGATCTTGAGCACCGACGGTGACGGCCACTGTAATCGTGTCTGCCATCCGTCTACGAGCCGCTGTCTGGTAAAGATTCACTCGCAACGTCCCGTTGGTTGTCGCTGGCGCCCAACCGATAACTGTAACGAGGTGCCCGTTACATGGGATACCGGTCGTATTCGGTAAAGTCCGAGTACGTTTACGGAGTCGGTAATTACTGACTCTGACCGGTGACGAAGCCACGTCACCGACTCAGTGTGAGACCTTGAAGTCCCTATTCACGGTCTCTCATGGGCTGGAGGCACGCTCCCCTCCCAACCAATCGGATGCTTTCATTAGTAGGTTTTAAGGTTTTAAACCATCGAGGTTTTAGGTTTTAGCTCGAGACTACAGGGTCTCGAGCCACTCAGTAATTTCACTCTCATTTTTCCTACCATCTACTCAAGTGGGAATTCGACTTCAAGCTCGGGATAATTCCCGAGCTGCAAACAAACTTTCAGTCAAGTCTGAGACTTGGCTGCGAACGCTTCCTCGCACGCCGCGTAACGGTTACCCCGTTACAATAACGGCTGCAGGGACAGGCAAATCGTACAGAGCCCGTCGCACAGCTGCGTCTCCCTCGCGTTGAGCCGGCTTCCGAGCGCGAGCCTGTTCATGCGCGGCGGCATCTCTCTATTCGCGTTCGCGTTCCCGCCGCGTTGCTTGTCGTAAACGACCCCGCTCGCGCGCAGCCTCGATACGCCTTGCCACGTTGTCCGGTACATCTGCGGCAGACACTTCTGTATGGACTGATGCCACGACCGCGGCAAGTATAACTTTAGAAACTGCAGCCGCGACCGGTATCTGGGAAAGCTCCACACAACCGTTAATTATGATATCGAAAAGCACGGCAGTTGCGATACAGCCGATCGTGGTAGTAGGTATGCTTGGATGATATAGGGCGTACCTGCTGACGGGTTATCCGCATGCGACTCTCCGCGGTCCGGATGCGCGCCAACCAGGCATATCGTTCAGCTGGAGACTCGTCCGGTGGAGCAGGGTACGCAGCCTCCACGTCTTGAGTTGTCTGGAGCCGACGGGAATAAAGAAAACAGCATAAGACGTTAGTACTGGCGTGTAAATGCTAATACAAAAGTTTAAAAAGGCTTACCTTGCTCGCGCCGCTGCGCGTCCTCGGCTCGGTCTTGTACTTGAAGCGCGAACTGCTGTAGCTTGCTGAGACCACACGTTTATCACCGGCACGGGCGCACCAGGTGGACGGGCTGAAGTACCGTGTACTAACGTTAGAGCCGTACTAAAGGGTACCCTGGAGGGGATTCGACCTTCATATACTGCTGGTTCGCTTTCCATAGTAGTATCAACCCGAGTCGCGGTGGAACGAGAAGCGTTCCGTGCATTGGTCGCAGCGCTCTCCCTTGAATCCCTCTCGGATACCTTCATAGGAAAGTCTGCTTCCGCTGCCAAGGAGAACGGTAGAGGCGCAAAACTTAGCTCACACACGTCGCCGCTGCCTCTACCGCCTCACCTGTCCGTCTCAAACCGAATGTCGGGCTGCATTAAACTCGACAAATGGTTTCCGTTTCGGGAACCCCAGATGTGTCATAATGTATAGCAAGAGCCGAACCCGGTTGGGTATACAACAAAAGTGGCAGTTCCCTTTCGATAATTTGTTCCGCCGGTGGATCCCTTTCGGGTAACACCCCCGCATTATTTCCCAATCGAGTCCCTTGGTTATTCAAAGTCGCAGTAGAATTCCTTTTGGAAACTCTGCAAACTCGCCCGAAGGCTGTTCCCCAAGGGTGCCTCGATCTGTCCTTACCCGGTGCGTCTCTGGCGCACGGGAAGCCGATTGGCCCTCGTCTTGATGTCTTGTCTGTTTAACACATGTCTGAGTCAAGTACAGAACATTTGGGGGGTCACCTTGGCAACTTAAGATCCGCTAGAGCGATTCGGAGACAACGCGAAATATCAATCGAAAGCCCTTCGTCTTGCGGATTTGTTGACACCTTAATCTCACCGATTGACCAAGTGGATGCAAAGATATAGAGGGTGCGTGAAGTAATCTCCACCATTTTCGTCTCGCCGGGGGCCAAAATGACATGCCTCCGGGATATAAATATTCGGTCTTAGGTCTTTCAGTCGAGGGTTTTTGAGTGAAAAGCCATGGCCTTATGGCTTCGTGGTCTATATTGCAAGGGAAATATTTTGACCCTCTTCCCTTGTTTATAGCACTATTGCAAAAGAGGAGACTACACACCATGTCCATGTGAGCCCACACGCGTGCTCACTAAGCTCCTTTGGCAAACTGCTCCTGCTTTCTGGTGTTAGCGCTGATAGTCAACGACGACGTGCAGCGACCTTAGGCGATGGTTGCGCGTCGCTCGCAACGCCAACACAACTCACGATGCGCACCGTGCCAACAACGCCGCCGCTGCTCGTCACAAACATGGAACCACCCACACAGCCACGAGACGAACCGCCCGCACCAAGAATGACCCGCCAGTACAGTGCTTCACTGCTCCAGTGACCTGAACGCGCTGCGCACACGCGCTGTTAACGATGCCGCCTCGCACCCCATCGTCGCCGCCCAACGTTCACATGTTCGACCCGCCTCCCACGCTCGCACTACTCTCGTCAACAGGCAGCGCCAGAGACTGCCACAATCAGCGCCGCCCTTCACCCTGCTCACCAATTTCTGTTCAAGCCAGCATGGTGCCATCGGACACAGACTCACCATCAGAATTTCGTCCACTGCTGACGGGAGAACTTGCACGTTATCTGCTCGATTCGAAAGCAGCTCCACGTGAAGAAATGAATAGTGAAGAAAGCGAGTAATTTCTATACTTTGCTTGAAACCTGTCTAACAGACAAACCAGCGCTTATAGAGAGTGGATTGTTTAGACCTCTCCGCAAAACGACTTAATTTCATTTTGACACCATGCACATGGGGGTGGAATGGCTGTGTGGGAGGTCATGGATCTCCATCAAAACTTGTCCTATCGCGGTATGAATGGTATCATTCGCACCGCAAGATGCAGTTCTATCTTGGGGTCCAGCTTGTGCTCACTGAACCGCTCTAGCGGATTTCACGTTTTCATACCCACCTCCCTAAACCACACAATTCCTGTGTACTTGACTCAGACATCCAGTGCTAAAAATAGTTTCAAAAAATGTTTAAGCAATAAATAAATGGTTGTTCGTAAAAGTAAAGGTAATTAAATACTGCATGTGAATTAAAAAACCGAATGAGTTTTTAAATCTCTCGCAAACATTTTTTACACCCAATAACAGAAAAAGAGTTCACGAAACTTAAATAACACGCGTGCACGAGTTTTTAACATACCGTCATAGTGCCTCGAGCGCCACGGGGGTTCTTGAGTAATGTGTGAATGGTTGTAGTTTTGGAGAGTACAACTGCCCTTTCCAAGGGTGCTTTTACAGGAGGACGAAACGAAATGTCCAAACACCGTGCTGTGCTTCCACCCACAAACACTCCTTGCACAGGTCCCGTCTTCTCCGACCTCTTGGTCACGCGTGGAATTAACGGCTAGAGTTAAATAAATAGCGCCGACCCTCCCGCTAGCGCACGCTGTTTTGTCACGACACACCCTGGAGCCTTGCTCCCAGGATTTAAAAACCCTGCCTCCTCGGCGCACGGAGGATCACTCCTGTGGGTTTCCCCAAATCTGATAACGCTCGACACCACTGAGCGATAGTCTTCGCCCTAGACCCCCTGTGCCGCGGAGTGGCCCGGACGCGCGTAATCCCAAATGCGACGATGGGTGGAGATCACCGTATCCGTACGGCTGAACGAAGGTGCTCGGCGGCGGGACCCAGAACCGCTTTGGACGGCCTTGACAAATTCCAGAATGCGAGAATGGGTGGTCAGAGCGGCTGGTAGCGCGCGAGAGAGCGAGAAACTGTCTGAAATCATCATTCTATTCCCTAATTTCCATTAATTGCGCGTATTCTAAATTATGGGTCTACGCGCAACATTATCAAATTATCACGTTCTAAAATCAGACGCCCTCAAACGCATCACATGATTCAAAGGCTGCCCACTCCTGGCGGTTTTTCGGAGGCTTGCGCCTCCTTTGCCAGGGGGCTGCCTCATACGGTACCTATCATTGAATGTATCAAAAAGACTGACTCGAACTCGCGCACAACGGGCGGAATGGCCAGTCCCATCCCGCTGCACCGAGCATGGCCTCAAAAATACAAACACTGTCTTTTCAACCTCTTTCTCTTGCGTTCGTGTCGGCGTGTTGTGCGCGTACATGTGTCTACATGTGTGTTGTGTTTGCGTGGAGAGCAAGAGCCGTCGCTTTGGTGCGGCCGCTTTTTGACGCGGCCGCTTTTACTCACGCTTTTTGCGTTGGTCGCTCATTGCGCGACCTGTTATATATCACTCGCTCACTGAAGTCAGCAAAAATAAACCCACTCGAGTGAAAAAGCGTCCTGAAGAAACAATCTTAAATTACGAAAATCGGCGTTATAGTTCCGAAGAGCGACCTGACGGTGCTGAAATAGAGCATGCAAGAGAAACGCCACACGCGGGAGAGGTGTCCCGAAGAGTGACCGGTCGCGGTGCAAGCGTTCTTTTGGTAGATGGTAGAACCCGTTATTTTTAAAAAATTTAAAAATAACAGTGTCTACCAATTTGTATATGGAATTATAGGGGTGTACAATACCTCGGCTATCCATGTAAATTTCGAATTTTTGACTCGCCAAGGGTAATTTACTCAATAACGTTTTATACGCTCAATTGCGGTTGTGCAGGAGTGGCTGAGCGTTTGCTGCCATGGCGTTGGTCGCCTTGGCAGAGCCATTCATGTCAGCCCTTTGAACGGTAAATTACAGTGCTGCGAGAAGGGTATTCTAATGCAAGTGGATAGTTTACTCGGTTGGTCCCGTCACTAAAAAACTCGGAATTGTAGGGACTACCCCTCCAGCATCTGAAATTGTGTTTTATAAAAAACAAAGCAGTTTTATTTATTTATTAAATAAAATTATTTTTTATAAGATAAAGTAGTTCTCTGGAATTTTCCAGTTATTTCGAGATCTGACTTGGTCTACCTTTTCAGAAAATATTTTCTGAATTTTGACCGTTCGGATAACCTTCAAGCGACCTTTTCTAAATTTGTAGAGAATTTTTATTGAAAAATCAGAAACTGAAAATAGTTTCAGGTCGTCCCAAGAGGTCTACATCCGTCCTCGGAAGACATCTTCTAAAATTAATTTCGTACAGGAAACATTCGTGCCTCATTCATAAGTTCACATAATAATCGGTCATAAATGGTACGTTTTTGGCGAGATTGTTGCTTGTTCTGGGGTGGTAGACAATTCTATCCCTTGTATAGGAATGTCCGTCCTGGGCAGACATCCCGAAATGTTTGTTTTACATTTCCGACTGTCCTTCTACCTGCCCTTGTGTTGGGCGATGGTGTGTTCTGCTGTCACCGAAATAGGACAAAAACGGAAAGCCTCTTTTACATCATTGCCTCCTTGCAAACAATTCTGACAGCGTCGGGTAGTACATGTACAGTACACGTACAACAGGACAGTGGTATGACAATCATTTGGGAGGCGTCTGTCGTCAATGCATACATCATGTTAACCCACATCTTAAGGGTTAAATTTCAGAGCTTCATTGGGCAAGGCACGGCACTGTTTTATTTAAAAAACAAAACTGCTTTGTCTTATAAAAGATAATGTTTACCCTTCTATTATCATGAATACAGGCAGACCTCCGAAATGGAGCTCCAATGAATATGATAGCTTTCTTTCTTAATAAGCTCAGTAGTGTCAAGTATAAAATTATCTTTCCCAAAGAATAAGCTGTCGTAATGAACTATTCAAGGATAAAAAACTATTTACGTTTTGTGAGTGTTTGATCCTGGTAATGATGCTGTCGCACGAAAACTTAGTTTATTTAACAGTAGTAAGAAGTTTTGTTCTTACTTAGAACAACTCAACATCTTTAAGTTGCTCTCCTCTTTCTTTATCACAGACACAGCGAGCGCATCCTTGCTTTGTGCGATGACTAGCTGAAAGGCATGCAATAGTGTAAGTAGGTGACTTTGTGCGAACT
>JAASFJ010001058.1:0-12347 GCA_023333755.1 Globisporangium uncinulatum
AGCTAAGCTGAACCTCGACCGGATAACCGGGCCTTGTCCGGATACGCTGCGAATTTCCTTTTCGGGTCTGGCGCGGGCGCACTATTTCACAAATGTCCCTCATGATCATTTGCTTGTACGACTCCTTGTTTGCTGGCATCGCTCTCAGCACAACCGTGCCCGCGTCGCGGTTGCGACTGCTGCGTCGCGCAGGCACTCTTTCCACAAACGGCCAGATGCCAATGCGACCGTCGAACGTTGCGCCCGTGAGTGGGTCAGTGCGGGGTCGAGCGACCGCGCACAGGAACATGAGCTTGGGCACATGAGACGTGTGCTGCGTGTGTGCGTGTGGGTCAGGCTCGGCAGGCGCGAGGTAAACGCGGCGCTTGGTTTTCTTGAGGAAGAACCACTTCTCATCAAGATGAATGCGGTCGTGCATGGTGGAGACTTGGAGGCCGCTCTGTGTTTGTACGAGCAAAGACGAGATGAATGCCATGCGCTTGCACATCTGCTCAGCTGATAGCGACGGTTTTAGCGAGAGTGAGCTGACGCGCAAGGTGCTGTTCTTCACGTAGCGGTGCAGAGCGGAGCGAGGGATGTCCAGTGCCGACGAGAGGGTGCGCAGGTCACCACGCTGCTCAACAGGCAGGCTGCTGATGCGCTCATGCAGCTCGTCGACTTGTGCCTCGCTTGGACCGCGTCTTCCGCCCCTGCTTGCGTCCGTCGAGAATTCGACGCCGGTTCCGGGCGATACGGCCTGCCGAATGTACGCCTTCCGGACACGGTACACCGTCTGCAAGCCGACCTTCCACCTTTCACTAGCGCTCTTGAGCGCACCGCGCTGCAGCTTGCCGTGGGTGCTTGAGGATAGGAGCTCCATAGTCATTGCAGCCTTCGCGCCAGCGCTCAGCTTGCGGTACCGAGTCATCAGCTGCAGCTTCGCCATCTCATCGATGAGCTCAGACATCGTGCTAGACGCTCGAACTCGAAATGACGAGCGCACGAGTTCGGCTCAGCCAGCGCGTTTTTAGCCAATTGTTTGGGTTTGTGCACTATCTGAAGCCGTTTTTCGTTTAAAGCACCATCAGAAAATTTGTCCGTGTTCGACTTGATGCCAGCTATTCAAATATGGCCTCAGAATGCAGATTATGGTCTCTTCTGAAAGGTTGTTGCCAAAAGAGTCCATTCCTACCAAACATTTCGGGACAGAGGAAGTACTACCACAGTAAGATTTACTGGTATTTGACGGTAAAGAAGTTGTTCAAATGCTGCACTTCGTTTGGTATTCGAGTGATAGACCACACACAAAAACGAGGACATCCTCGACATCACGCACCAACTCCTTCACGCTCTCATCGCTTCCTTGAAAATGTCGCCGGATACAGAGACTCTCTTCGCTTGGTTAGTTTGGAGTGTACGTCTCGAGGACCGACCGCACTCGCACCAGAAGCAACGCGAATTGATCTCCGAGCGGCGGCGGGTCTTGCTCCAACGAACACGCACGAACCGGCAGTTGCGCTTCCAGCTGCACCTCGTCGTTCGTGCTCGACTCAATCAGCTTGAAGTCGAGACCACGAAAGCGTACGGACGTCTCACGCATGCGCCGTACTGCTTCCATCGCAGCGCCGTTTCGAGCGAGAGGCGAGCCGTCCAACAACGCCACCCACGCCGCATTGATGCTATTGCTGCACGATGGATCGGTAAAACGCAACGACTCAAGCGCCTGCTCCGTCTCGCCCGCACTCGCATACACTCTCTTGACTACCCGCACGCGGAAGCTCGCGCCTTCCCGGACGCAGATGTCGAGCACGTACCGCGCGCCAGCATTGCCCTTGCAACTCACAAGCTTCCACTTGCTGTGGCCACTGTCGATGCCACTGTCGTTGGTGTCGTTGTTGTTGTTGTTGGAGCTCTGGATATCCTTGTCAGATGCGTCATCACCAACACATTCGTGGTCGCTGTCCCCAGATATGCCGTCGGATCCAGCACTCCACTCTGCTCCGTCGCTGTTCGTCCGCTCGAACACCAGCTTCAAGTCGTTTTTGCGTCGACATCGGAACTTGAGGTACAACGACAGTCGCTCCTTCACTCGAAGCGAGGCTGCAGCCAAGCTGTCCTCGCCGACACCATGGTCATGATCGTCACTGCCATCACTGTCGTCACGATCACTGACTCGCCTTGCAACAATCGAACGCAGATCCGCCAGCAAACCCTGAAGTGCTGGCGAGCCTCCGTAGTTGCACACGTTCGACCAGCTCGGCAGGATGCACTCCGACCGACGCGCCGACACCAGCACCGCGCGCTCGTACGGCACGCCATCTCGCAGCGCGTCCACGTGGTACAGCGTGCGGCCGAACGCCACTTTCACTGCCATGCTCTGGTCGCGAGCGCGATTGAGCGTTGTCGTGGCCGTCGCGATCAGTTGCGCGCTCAGTTCCAGCAGGAACCGCTGTCTCTTCCACGTCTTCTCGTCGCAGCACAGCCGGCGACTCCAGTAAACGTTGTCCGCACCGTCGTCGCTCGTAACTTGATCATCGTCGTCGTTCTCGTTCGGCTGGAAACGCAAGCGCTCGGCCCGCACGAGCTCAAATGGGAACCGCTGCGAGTCGACGTCGCTCGGTGGAGCCGATGCGTGAACGAACTGCCACGAGAACAATGTCGCGTCCTCCACCGCGTGCCACCGACCCACGCGCGACTTCTTCGGTCGCGTGTCAGCGCTCGGTGCCGCCTCGGCGTCAGTGCTGGCCTCGCTGTCGGTGCTCGCCGTCTTCGCGTCGTTCGTCATGCTCACCTTGGTGCAGTTTGTGTCTGCTTGAGCAACCACACGCACTGGTGCTGCTGAATGACCTGATGCTGATGTTGCTGATAGCACCGGCACTTCGCTGACGCCTGGGCTCTGGTCCGTGCTGCTGCTGGAGATGCCATACATTATGCCACGGCAAGACTGAGCTGCACTGCCGCCGAGCGGTCTCGTTCGACCGCTACTTTCTCTAACAGACGCTCGCACCTGTTGCCGTCCGCCATCTCGGTGGTTCTTTTGCCTGCAATATTTGCACTGCGGCAATGCACCTGGAGATGTTCATGAACTGCTGCGTTGTCTGTCGTCCTGTGCTTTCATGGCTCATCAACCGTTGGGTGTCATCATCAGACGGTTGGTAAGGCGCCAAGAAGCGACACAGGCGTTGAAGAGCGAGACTGAGGCTGAGGAAGCGTCGAGGAAGACTGCGTTGCGTCAGTTAATCGCTCTCTCTCTCGTTCCAAGCCATCTCGTTGCAAGCTGTCGCGTCCCAAGCTCTCGCGGCGCTCCGAGCCCTCATCAGCGCAGGGAAAGCAAGACTTACAGTAGTACGATATCGTGCTCGTTTGGCTCGATCTTGCCCTTTGCGTCGCTCAAAGAGCAGGTCGCGCACCTCCAGTGGCGCAAGTGTGCAACGAGCGACAGATCCAGGGCTCGCCGCGCCAGATCAAGCAACTGCAAGAGCACGACGAGTTGTTCCTGCGCGTGATCAGGTCCGAGAGCAAGGAATTACAACACCGCTAAGCCTCCGCAAGGTGACACACCAAAGCGTCAGATCTGAAGAATGATCGTGTCGGTTGGGCTCCTTCCAATCGGTTTCGCCTACGGACTCAACCGCGTCACTCACCTTCCAGCAGGTCCAGTCGGACTAAAGTGTACGACCTGCACAGCAGCATGCGTCTGTCCTGTGGACCGGACTCCCTAGACACCATCGTTAGACACCATCGTTTGCATCGACGAGCAACCGTACCTGCCCTCGGCTGCTCATGGCTTGGGCCGCTGTTCAGCGGATTCCTCTCGCGGGTCGCTGTTGGCGCGCTGGTAGTCGTCGCCGGTTGCGCTGAGCGATCGCGACGCTGGCGAAGCAAGTCGCGTCGCTCGTCTTCGTACGCTGAGTGCGGGACATCGGCACGAGTATACTGATCGGAGCTGAGAGTGTCGGCGCGAACTGGTGTGGCTTTGCTAGCGATGTCCTTTTCGTCATGTTCTACCTAGGCCTCTGCTTTCTCTTGTTCGTGGTGATGGTGCCGAACGACGGCGTCTACGCGTTCGAGGACAACAGCAACGGCCAAGGAGGCAACTGGTGCACACTGTGTCGCGGTCTCACTGGTGATTGCTCGTTCCATGTCGCTGCAACAGAGCTTCGGCCTCGCGAACCTCGTGCAGGTCTCGAATACGATGCAGTCGGACAAGCAGTCAGTACCTAGAGACGGACTTCGAGACGATACCCACGGCCAAGATGATCGATCGTGTGTGGCTTCGTAGTAACCAGATGCTCGTCGTGACCGTCGTGCGAGTCCCAGACTTGCGAGCCTCCTGGTGCTCGACGCCGTCGCCGCCTGCTGCTGATTGACGCGGTCGAGACTGGACGGTGCCATGAACGTACGACTCTAAGCCAGCTTGCGACCGTGAGATCTTCCAGCGAAAGTGCCGCGACTCAGAAGACAGGCACGCCATCGTCCTGGCGGTGGCTGCGGTCATGGCCATGAGGTTCTGGGCCCCAGAACCACATTGAACTGACAATGATCACACCGACTGAAAGCACACGTGTGATTGCTTTGTATCGACCACTTCCAGAGTCAGACGGAGCTTCCGTACAACAGCTTGACCTCCATCTCTCGGTCTCTGTGCCCTACTGACTGCCGTACGACCGATACTCGGCTACCCGAGCGCAGCGTGGCGTGCCGCAAGTGTCGTGACGATCAGATAGAGCAGCGCTGCGAGCACACTGAGGATGAACGCGCCACTGTAGTTCACGTCGTCCTTCTTCGTGAGCGAGTGCGCCTGTGCGAGCCAGAGGAGGAACGTGAGCAGTGTGAGCGCGAACGCTGCGCCAGACAGGACTTTCCCTACTACGATGAGCGCAGACTTGTTCTTGCAGCACGTGACGCCGAGTAGGAGCGCTAGGAACGCAAAGACACCAGCGACGATGCTCAAGCTCGCGAACGCGAGCGTCGTGGTGCCGAGTGGACCACACGAGCGGTCGAGGAACTTGTCGAACTGGCCAGCATCCAGGCCGGCGAGCGTTGCGAGGCCCTCGATATACTGGGCGAGCGCCGCGTCGCTCTCGTCCGCTGCTGTGTCGTAGCCGTCGCACAGACTCCGACTCGAGAAGTTGGCCATGAATGCTGCGTCCTCGACTGCGCCTGGGACGTCGAACTGGTTCGTTGTGTGAAAGAAGAAGCAGTGGTCGAACGAGATGGACGCGAGCGACGACGTGTTGCCCTTTGCGTCCATGTCCAGGTCCGTACAGTAGCCCCAGACACCGGCCCCGAACTCGGCTTTCCCTGTCGATGTCGAGATTGTGCTCGTGCTCCACGCTGGCAATACGGTCGAAACGACGCTGAGCGTGACTGCGACAAAGAGCACGACGATCGCGACGAGTCCTGCGCCACTGCAGCCCATTGTGTGTCGCTTGAGAGGCTCTCTTGTGTGAGGGAGGGGGCTTCTGTTGGATGTGCTTCGCCTGGAGCGAGTCTTGGGGATGGGGCGTGTGGAGTGCGGAGCACAAAGTCGAATGCGGAGCGAGGCGCGCCTTTGGCGTTGGCGTCGCTTGCCGACAAGTCGCCTGCAGTGCAGCTCAAACTGGTCTCGTTCACACTCTCGAAAAAGTGCTCGCGAAACGGACCATTCTGGAGCCACTCGGTTGGCTGCACGCCCCAAAGAGCTGCGAAAAGGGTGCTGAGGCCGTCGGCTCACTTTCTCCCGAGTTGAGTGCGCGCGGTCGATCATCCGGTTCGCCACGGCGATGTTCCTGCTCTCGTGCGGCCGCGAGAGCATCGAGACGCGGTCGCTCGACAACGTGGACGCGCAACGTCCGTCGTACGAGACGTTCAGCCGGCGGCAGTCGACGGCCAAAGAACTGCGCCGCACGCGGCTCAAGAACGAAGACATCTGGAGCCACTCGGGGAGCGCCGAGTACGACGACGACGTCCCGGCTACGGGAGAGAACGTGTCGCCTGGCACGGCCGCTACAGTCGCGCACGCTGACTGTGCGTCGTTGCGGAACACTCCCCACGACAGCGCTGCCGCTCAAGTGCGACCACTAACAACCACTCGGCCAAGTGCGTTCGACTGCTTCGACCCAACGCTGTGGGCTCTCGCGAGGCCTGGACGGTACGCGAAAGAGCCGAGTCACATCGTGGCGGCTTCGATCCCGAGCTCGGACGAGATGGCGATCCCAGAGCACCACGTCGGGGTGTACCAGACGTTCTGCGAGCCGCAGCAGTGGTCGCCTGCGTTCACGTCTCCAGGCGACTTCACAATCAAGATGGCGTCCGTGTTCACGAAAGACGGCGAGGTGTGTTTCCAGATCGCAGTCATCTGTGCGTGCATCAAGGCGCTTCGAGACGGCGTGCGGGTGAACGAAGTCTCGAAGCGCAAGTCGTACGTGAAGCACATCCGGCGCACCCAGAGCGAGCTCGCGCGGTTCACAGAGACAATGACACTCCGGTACATCGGCCACCGGCTCGCTGACAAGATGCCCAAGCCACATGCATCGCTGCTCCCAGCGGTGCACGACCAGAGCTCGCTGGACGAGTACGGCGAAGATGTGATTCTGTTTCTGAGCTACTTGCTCACGATCTCCGAGATCGGCTTCAACCTGCTCGTGCCGCTCACCGACCCAGTCGTGAAGCACATCCTCGTGCGTGAATTCCTCGACCTGTCAATGGGCTACGGCGACCAAGCGCTGATCGCGACCAGTTCGTGTGGCGCACGACTGGAGCGCCAGGAGCTCCGTCCGCTGCTCCCGAGTGCGTGGCTCGACGTCGACACGCGAGGCAGCACACTGGACCACCTGCCGCACTCCAAGTCGTGCTACTTCCACTTCTCTCCACGCGGCAGCATCGACGACCCCACATCCCGGTCGTTCAGTCGCTTCAGTGACGGCAACTCAGAGCCACCTCTGAGCATTCTCTACCGCACTCAGAGCGACGGGATCCGTCCTGCTGCGACGATCCGGAGCAGCGCGAGTAAGTGCATCCGGTACGTCTCCCCAACGAGTTTCCACGACGAAAAGTACGCGGACGGCGCGTTCACCGTCGAGATCTCGGGTATTTCGATCGCAAGCGGCTACGCGACGTACACGATCAGCGTCCTCGCGTGCGTCTTTGGGTTGCTCGAGACGACGAGCGTCGATCGACGGTTTTCCGAATTTGACGCGCTCGCAAAGACGATCGAAGCAAAAGTCGGCTCGCTCGCGGTCCGAAAGCACCTGCCGTCCAAGACACTCTTCCGGTACTTGTCGGCGAGCTACTTGGAGCGCCGGGCGGCGTCGCTCCAGGTGTTCCTCGAGAAGCTGCTGCGAAGCCGCTTCATGGGTCTCCTTGACCAAGAGATCACGGTCGCGGCAGAGCCGAACGTGCGTCACTTCCTCGACCTCCCGAGCGTCGAGTGGAGCCTCGTGCCGTGGGGAAGAGATAGCAGCGGCGCTGAGATGGGCGGTGCCACGCGTGCGATTCGCGGTGGTAGACGCACGCTCCACTTCCCGCCCTCTCCACCCGCAGTCGGTGACCAAACCATGGACTCGACTTCGACCCCGACGTTCACGCCGACGCGGCTGCTGAACGACTACGACTTGTTCGACCTTGAGCCATCGACGCGTCGGCACGCGAACAGCTCTGCGAAACGCAGAAGCGACTCGATGTGACCATGATGGATGGATGCAATACGTTGAAATGGCTACACAATTATTGCAACTGTTTTCGTTCGCGCGACCTTCGTGCGACATTCTCGCAGTCGCGAATTGGTTTGCTGACGCAGTTGACGATGGAGGACGCAGAGGTCGCGGAGCTCCGGGAGCTCTCGCAGCGCGTGTGCGCGAGCGTCGCTGCATACGTCGGCGCGCAGCTTTCTGGTACCTTCTCTTGCTCGTGTGTGTGTATATGGCACCATTTTCATACAAGCAGTGAGGGCTCACGTTATGACGGTGACAGGCTCAATAGAGACCATGACGCTCCTGGAGCAGGTAACGATCCGACTGGACCAGAAGCACGGAGAAATGTGCGCGCAGCTGCAGAGCGTCGGGCGACTCTCGGAGCTACTGGAGGCGAAAGGTGGGGAAATGCAGCAGGCCGGGAATGGAGTACGAAGAACTACCGAGCGGAACGTGGAAGGAAGCCAACTGAGCCGATTCGGGTGGGATCCTGCATCCATTCGTTTGTTTTGTGCAGCGGACGCAATCCGCGACAAGCTCCAGGTGATCGACGACGTTGACGAAGAGCTCACGGAGCTCGAGGACATGGTCGACCAGCTCGAACAGTACACTAGCGCACTGCGTACGTGGCCCTGCGAGTGTGAGAGTGTGCGTGGCTCGAGGTTGGAGTCGTGAGTGACGGACTGACTGACTGCTGCTGTAGAGATCAAGTTCGACGAGGTGAGCTGACTGCAGCGAGCGCCGTCGCCGCAACCTGCGAGGTATCGGCAGCCAACGACGCGAAGTGCGATCAAGAAGGGTGGAGACGCGACTGACGTCTGGTGTCACGTGCGGGACGCCATCGCTGGTCCACTGACGCACGCGGGCGGCCCTGAAATGAACGTGTGATGCTTTCTTTGCTTCTTTGGAAGCGCAAACGTCATCTGCCGACACATTGTCAGGTCCTCATAACGTCTCATTGTGCGGATGTGAGCGTTAGTAGAAGAAGAGTGAGCGTGACGCACATCAGCGTGGAAGGTGTCACAGGCACAAACGATGCTGGCAAACGTCTGAACTTGAGTTTGACGCGAATTCAGTATGGAGTACCTTGACTGTGCCAGCCAGATGCCTGAAGATAGAAAGAATAAAACCACCGAAAAAGAACGATCTTCTTTTGCAACATGATGAACTTAGTTTGATTGATAGATGAATTATGGCAAGCAAGCTTTTCAATCAATTAGTATACGCTATGCAAGGTAAAATATGTATCTTTCGTAACACCGCCTCTTCTAATTGATAAATTTATCGACTATCATCCAACACGAGGAGCGTGACCAAGACTCTCACGTCTGGCTTGTACTCAGTATGCCAATATGACCACCACTCAGCCTGTCGTAAATTCATCATCAGCTACAACAGGCAACCAACTTGTGCACCGCAACCTTTCGAGCTTCAAACTGCGACCTTCGTCGCACTCACACGCTCTCACACTATAAAAAGCGTCCAAGCGTGCCCAAGCGCTCCAGAGCTCAAAGAACGACTTGACCAGTTGCCAGCAGCGCCAGCGACCCCCACTAACGCTTGTCCGCCATGCAGAACATGAAATGCGTCGTCGTCGGGTGCGTCTTCGTGCGCTTACTTATCTGTCGTAGTTGTCGAGAGTCATGGTGTTCCGACTGGTGGTGTCGTCCCAATCCCTCATTCCCACACTCACACGTGACCAAATCTGGTTGAACCAGCGACGGTGCTGTCGGGAAGACGTGCGTCCTCATCTCGTACACGACCAATACGTTCCCGGGCGAGTACATCCCGACAGTCTTTGACAACTACAGTGCGAACGTCAAAGTGGATGAGAAACCAATCAACCTCGGACTCTGGGACACGGCCGGCCAGGAGGACTACGACCGCCTCCGGCCGCTCTCGTACCCACAGACCGACGTCTTCCTCGTCTGTTTCTCGCTCGTCAGGTACGCGTTCACTGTGACAGCTTGAGAGAAGCGAATGAGAGCCACATACTTGCATTCATCCGCTTACTAACAGCCAAATGTGTGCCCACAGCCGTGCGTCGTTTGAGAACGTCAAGTCCAAGTGGCTACCAGAGATCCGCCACCACGCTCCTGGCGTGCCGTTCATTCTCGTGGGCACGAAACTCGACTTGCGGGACGATGAAGAGACGCTCGAGAAGCTCCGCGAGAAGAAGACGTCGCCAATCACGCACGACCAGGTGCGTTAGGTCGTACACAACTACAAGGGGGAGCTTACTTACGGCCCGTCACGCCTGTATTCACTGACGCTTCATGTCGACTGCAGGGCGAGTCGCTCAAGAACGAGCTCGGCGCGTACAAGTACATTGAGTGCTCGGCGCTGACGCAGAAGAACCTCAAGCAGGTCTTTGACGAAGGCATCCGGTGCGTGCTCATGAACCAGCAGAACCCACGCACGCGGTCCAAGAACTGGAAGTGCACCATCCTTTAAACTCATAGCTAGCGCCTCCTCGTCCGAGTGACGAGCGAGCAAGTGCCAACTTCCGCTAATATATCGCCAGTTCCCATCGTGTCATGCGAACCACCTTTGAAGGTTGACCTTTAGTTACAGTATGCTATTACCAAGGTCAAATGTGCTTGGTATGCGTTTGCGACGTTTTGTAGCAAAACCTTGAACAAGCTGGAGCTTTTTCTGTGAACGATCACAAGTCGATCACATCACAACTCAAAAACATGAGCTCGTCGTGGTGGTCCGGGTGGCTACTGAACGCCGCGTACGCAGGCGGCTCGCTCTGCGCGGGCGCGCTCCTGCTGCTCTACGCGTTCCAGGACAAGCTGCTCTACTTCCCGACGATCCCAGGCGCCTCCAAGCTCACGCGCGATAACCCGATGGGTACGTGCATGCGTGCACGTTGCGTTGCTCATTCCATAGCGGGACAAACTGGGACAAACTGGCTGAACCAGCATACGCATTGACCTGTTCTCGGAGCAGGCTACCGGAGCCCGGACGAGCTCGGTATTGACTTTGAGGACCTCATGGTCCCCACCGCAGACGGCGTGCGCGTGCACGCGTGGCTCATGAAGCAGCCGAACCACAGCACGCGGCCGACGATCATCTTCTTTCACGGCAACGCTGGCAGTGCGTCCACTGGCTTTCGTGGGCGATAGTGTACCACCTGCTACCCTGTAGCCGCTTTATAATGGTACATTGACGCTGTGTGTGCTGCAGACATTGGCTACCGCCTCCCAAACGCCGTGCACTTGTACAAGAAAGTGGGGGCGAACGTGCTGCTTGTTGACTACCGTGGCTTCGGCCATAGCGAAGGCGAGCCGAGCGAAAAGGGCTTGAAACTCGACGCAGAGGTGCGGCCTGCACAGTGTCGTGACTTGGGTGCTGGCAGTCGGTCGTAGTGTGGGCGTTACTGACTGGATTCGGGGCGCTGTCGTGATGCACTAGGCGGTGCTGGACGCGATGCACGCACGCACGGACATCAACAAGGCATCGATTGTCGTCTTTGGCCGCTCGCTCGGCGGCGCTGTGTCTGTGTACCTGGCAGAGAAGGCCCCAACGAAGGTGGGTACTGGGGCTTTCGACTGCGATCTCAGACGCCTCAGGTTGGTAAACGAAGGGTGATCGTAACTGAAACGGTTGACACACTACTCGCTCGCTTCCAGGTCGCGGCTGTGATTCTGGAGAACACCTTCCTGAGTATCTCGTCGATGGTCGACTCGCTCATGCCGTTGCTGAGTTACGTCAAGCCCATTGTGCTCCGCATTGACTGGAACAGCGAGCATGCGATCCAACGCGTCCCACATCCAATCCTCTTTGTCGCTGGTATGCAAGACGAGCTCGTGCCGCACGCCCACATGAAGACACTGTATCGGCTCGCGACGTTGAGCAAGCGTACTGTGTGGTTCGAAGTCCGCAATGGCACGCATAACGACACGTGGCTGCGAGGCGGCGACCGGTACTTTGACGCTCTCCGCACGTTCCTCGACTCGGTTGTAGGAGCCGCTGCAGCAAATGTGTCGAACTGTGCGCCAGAACCGGTTGAAGGCGGCAGCGGCTCGGCTGCAAGAGCGGAAGGCGCGATCCCGACAATGATGCAGCAGCCGCTGATGAGCACGCTGCACCGCCTCCAGAAGCCCAAGAGCGAGTAGAGCGGAGAGTGCCAGTCGAGTGGGAGGACTGTAGCCAAGCGAAGCGAAACAGAGTTGGTTCGGATATCGGCCAGTATATGTAGCCATTCGTGCCGAGTGACAGCCAGTGCCGTCGAATGACCAGTAATGAAGTCAGCATACAGTCACTGTAACAGGGGGAGAGAGAAGGAGACCAAGGATGTCGGGTCAGGTGCACGCAGCGACAAGTATCGTGACGCAAACATGCCTTACCATCATGAAGGTCATGGAGGTCATGGATTTTGAATCAAGGTACCAGAGGTACCAAATCAACCTCCTGATTTCTCTTGAATAAAAAAATCCGGACATGATCTGTGATCCCGGCCTCTTGGTATCCATTGGTATCCACTCCCACCAGCCAACCAACCCAACCAACCGCCTCACGTTACCTCTCGTTCCGAGACCTCAGTCCGCAATTGCGCCTCTCAAGCTCAAGTGTACAATTTCTTCTTCGCCTGCGTATCACCTCCGTCGCCTCCAAGCTCTCGATCTCAGCACGCGACGATGAAGAACCTCCGAGCTGTCGCCCGCCTCGCACTCGTGATCACACTCG
>JAASFJ010001059.1:0-12337 GCA_023333755.1 Globisporangium uncinulatum
AGAAAAGGACAGTGGTGGTAAGGAGCGAGTGCGAGGTCAGAGCGTCTGGCAGGAGCTCACTTTTGGATCTTCGCAACAGAGAACACGTGCTCCGAGAGCAACCCCCACCTTCTTCGTGTGCAACTGGAAGGGTGGCGATTATTGCTGCTTTGCGTGCTTCGAGCCCCGAATTCAACACGATCGATTGCCTCCATGACTCCCACGTACACGTACTGTTTTCTTCGAAGACTCTATCACTGATGGCATCACACTTTCGCCCAAACTATCAGTACGAATAGAGCGTCATCGCGTCAGCAACACCTCGAGAGCGATGGCTCCTCTCGAGCAGTGGATTGAGCCCGAAAATCTCCTGATTCTCAGTGTCACACCTTTTAAGTCGAACGCCGAGAGTCACCAGCATGAGTCGCTAGAGGTGAAATTCCCAACCACTTCCATGGCAGTGGTCGGTGAGCCAAATGACCGAGCATCCACCATTTACAGTGTCCCGGTACTCTGGTCTCCAAAGTCCCGGAACCAAACCACCGTCACTTGCTTTGGCCGGGGGGGGGCTTTGCTACATGTGCATTAGGCCAAATTCTTCAAATTTATGCTCAATGTACAATCGTGACGACAACCTTCTACACGGACATGTACAGTCCTCTCACCTCACAAATGTAGCCATCCGTCATGAGGAATGGTTGAATCGTATTGACAGCCCGAAACGATCCCGTTCGGCATGCAGCGTCGCCAGCATGGAAGTCAACAATATCAGCTCCACGGGCGAACACTTGTGGCAACAGTTGCTTCGCGATCATGCCTCTTGCGCTAGGATCATGTGCCACCATCGCGTCCTGTGTATGCAGCACACAATCGATTGTGGACAGTCGTGATAACAAGCCGCGCAACCATCAACTCCCCTCGCATTGAAATATACAGAACTGAGGACATTCCTTGCTGTTGCAGTTCTGCCAACTCCACGTTGTGTTGAGCGTGAGTTACCCGACTTCGCCTAACTCGACGCTGTTGCATCGAGAGGTACAGTGCTGACTGTAAGCGCTGAACAGCACGACCGCGGCCGCTGCGATGGTGAGCAGCAGAGAGCACTTTGTACGCAAAATGACGTCAGCGTGCGTGTCTTCGTTGATATTCAAAAAGACTGCGCTGTGGTGTGCACTCTTTTTGAAGTTTCGTGGAGTGGCAGTGGTGTGGTTTGCACGTGTGGTGTTGTAGTGATTGTTCTGGTACAGTATCTTTTAAGGCCTTTAAAAAGGAAATGATGCGCATGATATGCGCTTTAAAAGGTTATTATAATCAAGCACGCATACTAACTGTTTTTGTATGTGCCTGCCATCTTTAACTCCATAACCAGAGTAGAAATATTAAATCTTGCATGATCACGTAACTGCTGGCGTTGGATCCGTTACAATCGAGCAGGAGCTGCCAGCATACTTTAGTTAAGATAAAGAGAGCAAGTGCGTAAAAGCCTGACGCCCGTCTCCTTCGTCGTCCACTCGCGCGAACTGACTCCTTTCTGCGCACGCTGCGTGCATTCGCGACATTCGTGACCGCCAGCTGCTGCTCCATTCGCGAATCCGTCGCCAGCCGCGCAGATCTTCCTCCACGACATCCGTCCGAGTCTCCAACTCCAGCGCCAGCTTCTTCACGCGTCTGCCACCACCCCGTCTTCCTCAAAAACAGCAGCCAATCCAAACCAAACCAAACCAAACCATGATGGCCTCGTCGTCTGCCACTCCCAGCGCATCTTCCACCGCAGACTTTGGCTATGGCTACGAGCCACACGCAGCACCGAGCGGCGAGCGCCCAAAGCTCTTTATGCTCGAGCACCCAGCGGCGCCGCCGACGCCGCACCACCACCACTTGACAGTGCTCGACGGGAGCTTCCACCCGCATCAGCTGCTGCACCACGGCACACCGCACCACCACCATGCAGCAGCGCACATGACGCCGCAGCACGCGATGGGGACGCCGCAGCACCGGCGCCCGAGCGACTTTGACCCGCACGAGCCGCTCATGATGAGCGTGCACGGCCCAACAAGCAGTGGTCAGTACTACGCTCCGATCGGTGGCCAGATGCTGCACGTGTCGACGGATTACGACTACGCATCGAGCAGTTCCGGCGTGACGCCATCGTCTGCACGCGCGGGCTCGAAGCGGTCGCGCGAAGACCTCAATTTGAAAGAGAAGAAGCGCATGTTCAAGCTCAACGACCGCATCAACCAGCTCAAAGACGTGCTCGACGAAGCCGGCGTCCAGTGCAAGAAGAACAAGCAGTCGATCTTGGACAACGCCGCGCACTATATTGAGATGCTCCGTAGTAACCTCCTCATTGCGAAGCAAAAGGCCGAACGCGCCGAGAAAGAAGCCGAGAGCTTCCGGCTGCAGTCGCTCAAGAGCGGCGCGAGCGTGAGCAGCACGGACAAAGTCGTGAAAGGCAGTTTCCAGAAGACGTCGACGCCGCGCGTGATCGTCGACCTTGAGCTCCAGCCCGTGGCGTTCAACAGCGCGTTTGCGAAACACGCGGGCCAGTCCGACGCAGTCCTGAAGAAGAAAGGCGTGCGGTCGTACTTGTGTGCGAACGCGCAGCAGCTCGACGCGCTCGTCCAGCGCGTGAGTGCGAGCAGCCAGTCGGCGTCCGCGACTGTCGACGCTGTGAGCGCAGCTGGCGTTACGCCTGTGACGCTGATTGTGTCGGCGATCGTGGACGACAAAGGCAAGCAGACGAACCTTGAGATCAGCCTCATCCCAGTTACGGGAGGCGACAAGAAGGCCGACGAACGGGCCGCAGCGAGCGGCCAGGACTCGGCCGAGCACCCAGCAGCATCGCGAGCGTGAGCACCCAAAAAGCAATGTACTATATGAGTTCGGTTATGTCCGCCCACCCCCTCACATTTCCCAAGTGAGTGAGAGTGAATGTCATCTGTTGATGGTTTTTTCCTACTGTTACATGCGTTCCTGCTAGACTCGACCACAGTGATCAGAATGACAAGGAGGCTTCTGGAGCCGCTCACGAGCGCCGCCGTCGTGTTTCGGGACGCTCCGAGCGCGCAACACACCCACTTGGCGGCGCTGCGCCATGTCGTACAGACAGTGAGCGCGTTCTTGGACGGAGCGGTGCCCAGTCGCTGGAGCGTCGATCGTGCGTACGAGAGCGGCTTTGGCGTCCGCATGCTCTCACGCTTATCGGTCTACGAGGCACCGACGGACGTGTTCTTTCGAGCGTTTGTCGCTGGGAAGGCACTGCTCGCGGCGGTTCATAACGACGACCTGGACGTTGTGCGTGGCATCTGCTCTGTCGTTTGCCCTACCGTAGTGCCAGTGAAGGCGATGGTAGAAGCAGCGGCGGGCGGTCGGCGCCGCGTGCTCGCGTGGCTCCTGGACGCGTACCCGAGTGTACCTGTGAACGCGTACTTAGCCGAGAAAGCAACCGAACGCGGGCACCTCGACGTGCTCCAGTTGATCCTCGCACGGCTCGTGCCACCAGTAGATGAGCTCAAGCGCTTGCTGGCTATTGCCGCGAGACGCGGTCGCTTCGACCTTGTCCAGTGGCTCGACCTGGAGCTCTGGCGTCTCGGTGCCTCGCCGCTTGTCACCGACGCGACGCCACCGCCGACTGCGCTTAGTCATGCGATCGCAGAAGGACACTTTGCAGTCGCCAAGCACCTCGCAGACCGCGGCTACCCCCTCGGTCGGCTCGCAAGCAGCCACACACCGCCTGCGTGCGTGAAGACCGGCAACTTGGACATGATCAAGTGGTTGCACACGCGTCAGTTTGTGACAGGCGCTGCTGGGTGGATCGATGCGGCCGCTGCTGGAGGCCACCTCCACGTCGCCCAGTGGGTCCACGATACCTTTTCGACTGACGCGGCCACGTCGCTCGCGATGGACGTGGCGGCCCAGAACGGCCAGCTCGGCTATATCCAGTGGCTCCACACACACCGGACTGAAGGCTGCACTGTGCGCGCAATGGACGGTGCGGCCGAGAACGGCCATCTAAAGACTGTCCAGTGGCTCCACGCACACCGGACGGAAGGGTGTACGACCAAGGCGATGGACAGCGCTGCGAGGAACGGACACTTTGAGGTCCTCGAGTGGCTGCACACGCACCGCTCAGAAGGCTGTACGACCGAAGCGATGGACGCAGCAGCAGGTGCTGGCCGATTGCGTATCGTACAGTGGCTCCACGAACACCGAACCGAAGGCTGCACCGTGTCAGCGATGGACGGCGCAGCGTCAAACGGCCACCTCGACGTCGTCCAGTGGCTCCATAGCCACCGATCCGAGGGCTGTTCGACAGCTGCAATGGACGGTGCAGCAGCGGAAGGCGAGCTCGCGACTCTCGAGTGGCTCCACGAACACCGAACTGAAGGGTGCACGACGTGGGCGATGGATCTGGCGGCCGAGTGCGACCTCCGCACTGTCGAGTGGCTCCATGAACACCGAAATGAGGGCTGCACAACCGCAGTGATGGACAACGCTGCGTCTGTGCGCACGCTCCAGTGGCTGCACACGCACTGCTTGGAAGGGTGTACGGAGCTCGCGACCACGGACGCTATGCATAGTGAGAACTTCGAGAAGCTCGTGTTCCTGAAAGCGAACCGGCTGCTTCGACTGGAGGCGGTGGACAGCGTGGCCGACCTTGTTCGGCGCGGCTGCTTTGAGGTCTTCCAATGGATGCGTGTGAACGCCCCCGAACTCGTCGACGCAGAGGCAATCGAGAGGGACGCGATGGCGTCCATGAAAGAACCAGCAATGTTCTTCCAGTTCGAAGATGGTCATCGTCATGTGTCGCAGTAGGACCTCCGTTGGTGACAGACTGTCACAACAAATTAAGCGTTTCCAAGCGGTGCCAACAGTGACATCGTTACTTTACAGACTGTCACAACACACACTATGCAACCGAGAGCTTCTTCTCGAGCTGCTCGTCGTCGTCGTCCGCTGCTTTCGGGACGCGCGCGTGCAGCGGGATGGTCTCTTTAATGAGCCCGAGGAAGAAGAAGGAGAGCACGACGGGGATCGCAAACATGACGAGGACCCACGTGTAGTCGCCTTCGAGCGTGTGCTGGGCCCACGGCGTGAAGATGTAGTTGAGGAAGCCCATGGAGAGCGAGAAGAGCGCAATGAAGCACTGCATGGAGCCGTAGACTTCGACCGGGAAGCACACGATGACGTACGAGAACTGGAGCGAGTAGAAGAAGCCTTGCGCGAGCGAGTACCAGAGGAACGTCCCGACTTGGGCCTGGAGCGAGTTGATGTTGAGGAACCCAATGAAGAGGAGCACGAGCACGGACGTGATGGCGAACGAGAGGCGGAAGCCGTACTTGTCAATGAACATGCCCATGAACGGCGTGAAGAGGAACGAGCTGTTCGACACGAGCGGGTGGACGTAGTCAATATAGTTGAGCGCCGCCGCAGTATCAGTACCGGCGTTCTGGAAGATAATGTCGGGGATTGCACCGCCAGCGAAGGCGAACCAGGTCGAGATCCAGCCAAAGTAGACGCCAAAGAACCACAGGTCGGGCCGTTTGAGCTGTGGCTTGAGTACCGGCCACATGTTCTGCGGCTTGGCGAGTCCGGGGAGCCGGAGCGAGAAGCCCGAGAGCGTGTAGTGCGTGTTTGGCTGCGTGAGCGACCGGAGCGGGAAGAGGACGAAGCAGCCGACGCACGCGCCGAGCGTGAGGATCGCGTAGACTGTGAAGAAGCCTTTGCGGGTGACGCCGTGGATGTGGAGGAGCATGAAGACGTAGCCGGACGCGTTAAAGAGCCCCGAGATCGCGGCACTGAGGAAGCCTTGGCGCTTGAAGAGCTGGACGAACTGGAACGAGCACAAGTAGAGTCCGTAGCCGCCGATCGCGAGCATCGATGCGCCGGCAATGATCGAGTAGCCCATTCCGACCGTCGACGTGCCGTAAGCGATGAGGAGGTGGCCGAGGAACGACACGAGGAGTCCGAACGTCGCACACGCCCGTGGACCGATAATGTCGATAAGCAGTCCGAACGCCGCGTTGGCGATCGAGAGGCACTGGAACGACGCCGAGAAGACGTACTGGAGGTGTACTTCTTGACGCGCACACGTAGGGCCGTCCTGGGGCTCGTTCGGGTCGCACAGTTCGCTCCACTGCCCTTCTTCAATGAGGAGTGAGTAGAGCGGCCCGAAGCCGAGAATGAGCCCTGCGGACGTGAACGTGATGAGCACCGAGACGATGACGATGACGACTTCGCGGCTCACGCGCCAGGACGAGAGCGAGTCCTGGATCTCGAGCTCGCTCGCTGCGATCAGGGCGTACTGCGTCGCCTTTGGGGTCTCGACCATGTCCGGGACCGGCGTGAGCGCTGGCTGAGAAGCACTCATCTTGGAGGAGGACACGAGAACGAAGCTTGAGACTTGAGCGCGACTTGGCACGATGCAGAATGAGGACTGAGGGAGGCCGACTCGGCTCTAGGGCTTCACCCTTCACGTCGAAGTTGCGAGTAACCCAGAACGCCTGCTCGCCACCAGTCAACGACATGCTGACATCGTGCGGCGACTTTGGATGTGATGGTGTTGCAGGGTGATGTGCAAAATAGGCATTTTGCCTAAAACCTACACGGGCTTTAGGTAGGTACTTTTGAAAACCCCAAGTAGGTAGTGCGACCTCAGCATTCTTCATCCAGGTCAACTGAGACTCAACATTAATTTCACTAACTCAAATTTCGAAGATCCACCAGCAGCACATCAAGCCATCGGCCATGATCGAGAAAGCTGGGAAACCCAAACAGTGTCTAGAACAAACACGACGACGAACACGGCCAACTTGAGGTCGTGCTCGTAGGTGCTCAGCTACTTGGCTTTCACAAGTGGCTTTCTGGATGTTGGTATGGCACGAAGTTCGTCATAACACTTATGGTCGGTTTTGCGTTTCTGCGAGGAGAGAGCTCCTCGACATTAATCCGATACATTGCGCTGATCAGATATTGAATAGCCTCCCTTACTCTACTTATTTAGATAAGATTTTGAATGGCCTCCCTCACTTCACTTGAACACTTCCTACAGTAGACTTGCATCACACAAAGTAGAGGTGCCGCAACGCATCTGGCATACTTGCCAAGGCTTCTCTAGATGTAATGTGCTCTATTACAGAGCAGTGCTGTGTCCCTTGTTCAATTTTAAAGCGCTCTCTTTGCACGAGCTTCCGTCGATGTGATCACAGTCATAATACGACACGTATTAGTCTATTTGAAGTAGGCGTTTCCGAAATCTCCAAGTAGGTATTATTTGCTTTCTCGCACCACAACGCCTACTTTGCAGCACCCTGGTGATGTGCTCACAGGTCAATTTTCTACATCTCCCTCACTTATCCGAACTGGAGCTCCCTCGCTTTTCCGAACACACAACAAAGCTGCGGAAGGCAGGCTTTGCTTTTTCACCAACAGAAAGCTGAGCGACCATCGATGCCTCCCCTCCGTCACTGCCATCTGGTTTCCGATATCGAGTCGATGTGTATAAGGGGCTCGCTCAAGGTAAGGCAAGGCTTGCCCAAAAGACCGTCTCTGTGGACGCTAGACGCGATTCTCGAGCCAACGCGAGGAAGCCGCTCAATTGCAACTTCGACATCGAAGTTGCTCGACGAGGCGGTGCTGGGGCGATCGCAGCCTCGTTTCTGTTCAAGGCCGTCGTCGACCGCCAGTCAGCCGCCGTCTCAGTCTTTGCTTTGCAAAAAGCGTCGCGCTGATGTCCCTGGCACGAGTTCGCACAGCTGCGCTCGAATGCGCTTTTAGCTGATGGCATGGCGCACACGCCTTCAGCAGAGCATGCTCTGGCAAGATCGCCGCCCATGCTCGAGATTAGATTGACACCGAGTCGACAGCTCAATTCGACACACCGAAGTGGAGACGCAAACCGATCTTGTTTGGAGCGAGTTTGCGTCGACAACTTCGTTGCCTTCAGCACCGTGTGTGCCGCGCAAAGAGCGCGCATCCACAAAACAAAGCGCATGGATCTCATTCGAGCGAACCGATTGGCTACGAGCGCTGGTGATGCATGCTGCTTCGACACGGAGCCCACTATTCTGTAAGCAGTTTGACAACGAATCAACGAGAGTTTTTGTGCTGCAGTATCTGTGCGTCGCGGACAGTTGAGATCGACTTGTGAGTGTCTTCGACGCACGAAGAACTGAAAGCCGTAAGTTTGGATGCCAAACACGAGACAGCAGGCCCGCTTCATCGCTGCAAAACTCGGTCGTGGTAGTCTGGAGAAGGCAAGACGTTCACTTGACTCTGGACTCGGCGTCGGGGTTCCGAATTCGTCACTTCCGTCAAAGCTGAGATGACGGCCGCACACGAAATCCAACCACACAAGACGCTTCAAGATTCGTCGTCGGATGGAAGAAGAGCTGCTGTCGACGACGATGGAGCGACCAAAGTCAGTTACGAGTTAGCAACTTTGACCTTCGCGGTGCTTTCATATCGAAACCCGCGTTTTCGTCCGCATCTTCTGGCGCCGCCCCGCTTTGCCCGCGCGATTCAGGACTCGCTCGCTGACTCCAACGACGAGATCTCCACCACGTACTGTTGACATCAACACGCGATACACGGGCGAACCACACAATTCCGTGCAGGTCTGGAGAACGCGTTCAACGGCACTGGGGACTGCACCAGCGCCGCTCTCAGCAGCATCGATCCCCAGTCCCGCTGGACAAGTTTGCGAAAGCCGATCCGATCCATCCAGGAGGTCCCAGCATTTACTTACTGTCCGGATTCGCTCAGCTCCGATTTTATTCTCACATACAAATATCAGGTAAACATGTCGACTTCTCTCTTTCATTCCTGACTTTTTGCCACGCGCTCACCTCGCACCATGGCGACACTCTCGCTCGCGCACCTCAGCGCCGCCGTGCATGCGCGCGTGCCACTCTCGTCCGACACGGAGCCCGACGCTGCTACAGACGAATGGACGCGCGTTGTCTCCGCCCTCCGGACGTTCGGCGACGAGGCACAGTCCCAGCTGGCCGTCGCCGCGACAGAGCTCGAAGCGCTTGACCGTGACGACGCTGGTGACGCCACCACGTCGGCCGACGTGGAGGCGCGCGTGTGGCAAGCAGATAACGACGCAGCACAGCTGCTACGCGAGCTAGAGGCAGCTGCACTCCACTTTCGCGACGTAGCAGCGTGTACAGCGCCAATGCGCAGCCGCCTCACACAGCTCGAGACTCGCGCCGCGTACTTGCGGACCGCCCTCGAGGTCGAGCGAATGAGCGCTCACGCGCGCACACTCGCAGGACAAGCAACGAATGCAGCACTCGACGCGTTTCAGGAGCTCTCGGCGTTTGTCGCAGCGCTGCCACGCGAGTACACGCACGTCCGCGTGAGTGGTGTGATGATTGGCGACCGTATGGGTCTGTTGTGTGCGTTCTGTGGGTGATACTGAGGCGAGAACGACGTGGCAGGGAGAGGCTGAGCGTCGCGTAGCTGCGCTGACGCTGGAGCTCAAAGCGTTTGCGCTCGAGAAGCTCCAGAAGGCGCTGGAAGCGATCGCGTGGCCAGCAGAGCTGCTCGCTGATGAACTGCCCCACAAAGTATGTCGGTTTTAACAGAGCGCGATACTAAAATGGCTCGGATAGAGGGATGGCAGACTAACTCCCAGTGTGGACTTAACAGGACGCGGAGCTCACGGCAGTAGGCAACGCAATCCGGTACTTGTTGACACTCCAGCTGAGCCAAACGACGGTGGTCGACAAGCCGGACGAGGACGAGGACGAGAACAACAAGGACCCGACCAAGGACCCGACCAAGGACCGGCTCTGGGCAGTCGATGCGCTCCTGGACGCTGTGCTCGTGCGCTTCCGGTACCACTTTGAGCGCCCCGCGAGCGCAACGAACCGGCTCGCCAAGCCCGAGTGGATGCTCAGCCACATGCTGGCCCAAGTGCGAGGCCACGCACTGTTTCTAGCCGCCGTCGTGAGCCCTGCACTCGTAGATGCGACAACGACACAGCCAAACGGCTCGTCGATGGCTGCTGTTGTTCACTGTACCGACGCCCAAGTGCTGCTGCTCCAAGCGCTCGTCTACGCGGCCCAGCGCAAGCTACGCACGGACCTCCCGCGGCTCGTCTCGGTCCGTAGAGGCCACTGAATCACTCGCTCTTGTGTGTGTGTCCGAGATCTAGGGCTATGGCTGACGCTCTCCTGATGTGTTGTTCTTCCATTCCCTCCCTCCCTATCGCACAGTCCAAGGCGCTCTTCTGCCATACGCTGGACGAAGTGCTGCTCTTTGAGCACGCAGTCGACGCGGAGGTCGGGTACGCATCGTATGCGAACGCCGACCGGCGGCGCTTCGGTCGCTGCGTCGACGTCTTCACCGAGCAGATGCCCGTGTTCATGGCGTGGACGAGCGTCGACGTGGAGTACGCCAAGTACACGCTCGCGACAGCGGTCTTTAGTGACCGCACGCGGGCGTGGGAACCATCGGCAGTCGCCGACACTGGCGTTGACGACACCGAGAGCAGTGTTCCGACGGGCGCACTGCACGTAGCTGCACTGCTCGACTTTCTCTGCCGCCGCCTCGCTTGCATGGCGACAGAAGAGCACCGGTTCTTGTACGTGACGCAGGTCCTGTACGCGCTGCTGGCGGACGTGCTCCGCGAGTGCGAGCGCCAAGCGCAGGCGAGTAACGTGCGAAGAGCCGACGTCTGCACTGTCCCAGCAGCAGTCGCAGAGCTCTGTGTCGTGATCAACGCAGTGCAGTATATTACAGCGCTGCTCGCTGCGTATGAGCAGAGCAGTCTCTTCTTGGAGCTCACGAAGAAGGTCGTCCAGTCGGACCAGTCGCGCAGTCACGTGCTGCAGCTCCGTCTTGCGTACTCCCAGTCCGTCCTCACGAACGCAGCCCACGCGGCGTCCAGTGCAGTGCTCGCACGAGAAGAGGCGGTCGCAGTGCGCCACGCGATCGCTGGTCCCGGCTCGCTGATTGGCCCGACGGCGGCGTTCACGGCCGCCTACTCTGTCGGCTCCAAGACTGTGCGGAGCTTGCTGGGTCGAGTCGACGGGCCAGCTGCTGACAGTGTCCAGCCGCTCGCAGAGGCGGCCGTGGGGCCAGTCGACGCACCTGACGTGGAACGAGACGCGAAGAAGAAAGCGGACGAAGAAGCCGAAGCGGAACTGATCTTCTCACGCTCCATCTTTGAGCGCCAGATCGCAGACTTTAACGCTCTCCGCCAACGGCTGCTCGAGAGTGTCGTCGACGTGTCGGTGTCCAGGTTCCACCGCGATGCCAAGCTGTACAAGCAGAGGTGCGTCGATCGACTGGTGCTTCCGGCTGCTCTAGTACGAGTCTTAAGGAGAGGGAGAGGCCGAGCCGTGGAACTCACATGATTGTGTGTGTGAACCCCTCTGTCCCAGCTTGTTCGCTCGTGACGACGGTAGCAACCACCAGGACACGCTGGTGAGCGACGTGTCGCCAGAACTGGGCGCGAGCTTTGCCTTCCTCGATACTGTGCTCGCAGTTGTCCGTGAGTGGCTGAGCGCAGAGCTCCGCTTATCGATCGCCCGAGGCGTTGCGGCTGCGCTCGACGATGTATTTGTCCACGCCGTCCTGGGCGGTGCCGCCCATGCTGACGCGTTCTCGACACAGCGGACGCCTGCCACGATGACAACGAGAGCGACCCGGCAGTTCGCGCTTGACGTGGCCCTCTTAAGCCACGTGCTGGAACGCTGCGCCTTAAAGTCGGCCAAGCTTCTCCGTCGAGCCACGGACGTCGTCAACCTCACTCGTCTCGGTGCTGCCCAGCTCCGCGAAGTCCAGAGCGCACTGGAGGCAGGACACGGAAGCGCGGTGGCGAGCATGGAGCAGCTCACGACGATGCTTGAAGTGTGCGGTGTCCACACGCTGACGCCGGACGAAGTGGTCGGAGCGTGCAGCATCCTGGGTGCTGGGGACCCGCGACGTCTCGAATAGTGCGAACAGAAGCAAGTCAAGGAGCGGGAGAGATCGCACCTAGCATTAGGGCTATGAAGTGGCTGGCAGAGAACCTACTGTAGGACTTGGAGCCTGTGGACACTACATGCAGACGGAGCCATTTGGGTCCGAGCATGAGCGCCAGCACCAATGTCATGCAGAACATGAGGAAACCACTCAGGTGCCACGCGAGCGGCAGGCTAACAAACCTTTCACATCGACAGCCATTCGTTCCCTTCAGATCGTTCTTGGCGTCGATACAGTATAGTACTTGGCAGTTGATCAACTGTGACTGAAGAACTGGCGACGACAGTCTCGAGCGATGTGGTGGTAACGGCGAGAAAAGCTGCTGTGAAAGCTGTGGACATCGACTCAGCGCTCCTTTGTTCAGCACTCAGCAGGACTCAAG
>JAASFJ010001060.1:0-12319 GCA_023333755.1 Globisporangium uncinulatum
CGCAATCGTTTTGGCTTCATTTGAGCACGTTTTGAATACGAGAAAACGAGTTTTGATTCCGACAGTCTAAAATATGTCCATGTTCACAAAACACAGTCGGGGACTGTATATTGCAGGATTGTAAGATTTTGTCTGAACTTATGCACTTTCTGCTACATTTTGGACACACAAAGTGCATTACCGTCAAGCCGTGAACAAAAATTACAAGATTTTCAATTAGCCACCATATTATAAGGTTTTTGAAATCGCTATAGCTCAGCTCATGCGCTTCAGACAGGAAATGTGTTTGAAAGGTCATGCTTGTATCTCAAAGAGCTTTCATATGAATTCCTAAACTCGCTGATCTGAGCAGTATTCGAAAAGCTTTTTATTTCACATTTAAATATTTTGTATGGAGCTTCACCTCCTTGACTCAGAGACTGGGTGTTTTAACACCTACCGAATTTGCTTTAACAAATTTTTAAAAAACAGTTAAAGCAAATTCCCCCCTTTTGAAATTTATGCGGTTTCAAAACAAGTTGTGAGAGTTGAATACGTCAAACAAATAATAATAATCAGTCTCTGAGTCAAGGCGGCTAACTCCATACAAAGTATTAAAACTGACTTTCTGGCTCAAGTAGATGGGATCTGGTAGGTGCCTTCTAATACATGACATCCGCAAGAGCGAATTGGATCACAAGACTAGTGAAATTCGAGAGCCATGTGTCTTGCGGATTTGGTGGTACCTTATTCGCATCATTTGGACTCGTGCAAGCCAAGCTATCACGGATCACGTTCAGGCATGTCCACCTTTTTCGCCTCCAGCGAAAGATTTTTGGTCTTACGACTGACTGTAAGTCGAGGTTTTTGTCGATTTTCATTTCATTTTGTGGCATTTCGCAGATGATATCATGTCTAACACCTGTTGCAAATATCCCTCAATCCTTTAGTTTCAGCACTACATGTATTCAAGCTTAAACCTGTCGCGAATGTCCTCAACTCTTCAGTTTCATCACTATTAGGTACTACATAGGCAATCAAAGTCGTGTCGTCCGCGGGCGGGGTGTCGTCCGTGATGCCAGTGGCGGTCAGATCCAGCGAACAGCAGAGTAACAGCAACACGTCTGTGGGCAAATGTAAGTGGGCCTGACAGATGATCTGGCTCGCGATCGCGTGCAAGTCAAGCACGTCGAGTCACTCATTCACCGAGTCGCTCTAGCTGTCTGGCATGCTCGCATCTTGGCGCGGAGACACCTGAACGCTAGCGCCTCACAATTCGTTGATGCCTCCGAGTGGATGCTGCTCACATACTTGTCAGAGTCCACAATGCAGGAGCAGTGGCGCTCGCGTCTTCTATCATATTTGCATGTTGCCTACGGTACGCTAAAAAAGGAGCGCCAATTCTGGAGGTTGATTATGATTACCCGTTAAAATCGAATAAGCAAAGGTTAATATGCCATTTAAACAGAAATTAATATATATATATATTCGACTCGTGCATATGAGGGTCTGGAGAGCGCACACCGAAGCGCGTCAGCGGTCTCAATTGCACCTACAGCTAAGCTACATATATGAATCACATCGCAAGATGCAGCTCTATCTACACATGCAAACATTGCAGGCAAATTCTACTTAACGGATTTCACGTTGTCGGTGTAACCTACCTGAATCGGCCAAATTCCGTCTACTTGAGTCAGAAAGTCAGTGTTACATGTACTTTTTTAATACTGCTCGGATCAACGACCTTAGACATTCACACGAACGTATTTTTAAGATACAAGAAGGCCTAATCAATCACATTTTCTGTCTGACGAGCATGAGCTGAGTAATGACGATGTCTAAAATCTTATAATTTGGCGGCACAACGAAAATCTTGTAATTTTGGCTCACGGCATGACGGTAATGCACTTTATCTGTCGTAAATGTAGCAGAAAGTAAATAAGTTCACATAATGTCTCAAAATCATGCAGTATATCAACCCGGACGAACAAGCTATCTTCACAAATAATTTGTCGCCCTGTTAGGTGTGGAGAGGTGTCGTGCCACTAGATACAGCTAGCTGTCACGCCTGTAGGGACTTCTAGGGATGGCGCTGCTGAATGCTGCAAGGTGTTATGTCCTTATGTTCTTATGCGCTGCTGCGTGACATGTTGCGATGTACTGTGCTGCTAGTGTCTGGCAGATGGGTGTTGTACTGCAAGGTACCACGCTCATTGGCGACATTCTATTTTGCCTCGTACAGCTTAACGGTGCTTGATGAACCGATGAATAGTAATATGTGTCGCTGCTAGTTGCCGTGGTGCTAGATGTGTGGATATAAGGGTGGTGATGCTGGTTAGTGTGCTAGAAGGTGCCGCTACACACCGCGCGGTTTGGTGTTGCTATGTAGCGTGCTGCTAGGTATTGTGCCGCTGGGTGATGGTAGACGTCTTGCTGTTTCAGCTGCTCGGTATAGTGCTTTTTAGTACCGCTATTCTTTGTGCTATTGGACGTGATAAGTATGGTGCTGCTACGTATCGTGACACAATGTGCCGTACGGCAAGACGCGGCTTGATGTAGTACTGCTAGCTGTCGTGTTGCGAGGCGTCGTGTGGCTACGCGTAGTGCTAGGCACGCACATGTATGATGTGCCTAGCGTTGTCAAACTAGGTGCCGTGTCACTAGGCATCGTGCTGCATAGTGTCCTTTCGGGGGTTGTCACATGCCTAGTCACTATGTCGATATATGCCTCAAATTAGGTGTCGTTATGACAGTTATCTTTCCAATTGACGGGGGTAGCGCCGTGCTATGTCGTGCTATGTGTAGTGAGATGTGTCTCGTAAGCTGTCATGAGGTGCCTATTGGAGTCGTGCTATTTGGTATTGTTCTTGGTGTCGCACTGCCAGGTGCCACAGTGCTAGTTTTTATATAGTTACGCTCCATGGTACTATATGGAGGCCACTCACAACCCCACTCACCACGTAGTCATGGACGCCCTACCGCCAAAGAAAACCGTGTGTGCATCCATGTCTAGTCTACAGGCAAACTCCACAATTGAAACAGTAAAAAATGAGCCAGAGTCCGCAAAACGTCACAGGTCACAGTGTTGATTGAGATAGAATTTTTGTGAGGCAAAAGTGCAGTAGATACCAGCACGGTCCCACAGTTGCGAATGCCACATGCAGATGCAAAAGAAGAGATAGCTGAGATTGGACACTGCCAATTTATTCAGGAGGGAGATTACCCTGGCAACCATCCCACCGCGGACTTGGGGATTTACTGATACCTGCACACACACACGCATGTACGCAACAAACATATATTTATCTCTTACTCATATCCGAGTCCTGAACACGCATCCGATCGAGACTTGTTATCAGACTGTACAGCTTCCATGATTCCTGTGTGACTCCAACAGTTCTGGATTGTCATGCTTGTGATGTTCTCCCACGCTTCTTGGGCTTGTCGCATTGCTACAAGCAAATCCACGTGATTGTATCGTTCAATCTCACGTGCAACGCCATTAGACCAAGCAGTGGCGCGCGTGCGAGCGCAGAGTCGATCCAGTCGAGAGCATAACGGTTCTGCCATTTCTGGACTTGAGCCTTGAACTGGCGGATGATATCAGCGTCCTGGGGTTGTAGAACTGATGTTGTGTTTGGTGGTAGCATTTGAAAGGTCACCTTCGATAGCGCTTCCGACACCCGATGCGAAGAGACGATGTCGAGAAGCAGAAGAACGTGACAATTTTCAGCCCTCATTGATTTGTTGAACTGTGAAGTCCACTCTTCAAACAGCAGAGCGGTCATCCACCCTCTCCGCGAGCTCGCGTACCGTACGTCGAGTTCTTCGTTGATCTTACCTCCAAAATACCGCTGCTGCCGGCATGGCACAATGAACAGAAGAGTGATAGAGACCGAGTCTATGCGTGAAGGTGAGGATTGACTACGAGTACTACCAAGTGTGACGGGGGTCACACAGCACCTTGCGAGGAAGCGTTCAAAATGCGGGCACTCCGCGCCTAATAACTCCCAGAGTCTGTGTTGGTAGACAGAAGCTTGAGCAAAACGATGTAAATGGAGAACTGAATATATTATGTTTGTTTTCTCCCTTTGTCTCTCCTACATACTGAAGCTAAGATAAACACACCAAAAGGCAAAGCCAATGGCTGAGTGCCGCTTGGCTCGGTAAAAAGGATTTGCATCAATTTTTACCTGACGTGCAGGTGTCCGTAATTACGAACACAGCACGTGGTTGAAAACCACCGTGCTCATTGGTGTAAATACACCAATCCCCGTAACCCAGTAACGGTCACGTGTAACCCAGTAACGGTTACGTGTAACCCCGTTACGCTATCTATCTCTCTTCTCTCTCTCGCTCTCTCTCACCCACACACACTTACTTCTCGATTTCTCTCTTCTCTCTCAGATCCTCTACTCAGAAGTCGCACACGCTCAATTTTACACGTCAAATGTATCACAACGCTCACGCTGTACAGTCAGACAGTAATCAATTCGGACACGGGCACGCTCCCTTGTTTCTATCTTTACCATTATTTAGTCGAACCACGATTGATTGCACCCAGCTAAATCCCCCTTCTTTTTGTCTACCACAGTTTTATCTCGAATGAACCCAACTGTTTACGCATTAGTGCGTATTTATGCAGCGATCCCTAACGCAACTATTCAAAATTGCAAAAATGGAGCGTTACCGTCCCTTGTTGGGACAGACACCGGGCACAGCTAAAACTTATTACCACCATGCTTACTTGGTGTAAATGTACCAAGTCACGTAACCATGTTACGTTGACGTGTCACCCCGTTACACAAGGACTGTCCA
Organism: Globisporangium uncinulatum; assembly: GCA_023333755.1. Taxonomy (NCBI): domain Eukaryota; phylum Oomycota; class Peronosporomycetes; order Pythiales; family Pythiaceae; genus Globisporangium; species Globisporangium uncinulatum. Next base: position 4,798 of record JAASFJ010001060.1, read on the forward strand.
AAGCAAATCGCAAACAATGCGAAACGAACCAAGCAAATCTGTTCCAGAGCTTCCCCGGGCGACCGGCACCTCTCATCTCAAGTCACAAAGTCACAAATGTACTTGAAGTAGTTCTCCAAATATTCTTGGCTGATGTTTGGAGGGACATCATTATCTTAATTTGAATTCGTAACATCTGAAAAGACAAGGGTATTAGGAGTGTTTTTTTGCAATTTTATGTTTGTTACAACAAACCTAAATGAAACTAAATGAAACTGAAGGAACCTTCCAATTTCGTAACTTGGCGAAATGACCAGCATGGGCGGCGATACATTACTCAGCGGCGCTGCGCGCAGCATCAGTGTACGCGACTCGTCATCCTCTTCTACGAGCTTGCACACGCGCTAATCTCCGTATCCTTTCACCCTCCTCCTCCGTGCATGCACAGGAGTACGCGCTGCTCGAGTTCCTCGGTGAAGGGTCCACGGCGCACGTGTACCTGGCCGAGTGGTGCTCTACAGTTCCCAGTCACGCACAGCAGCATGGCGGTGCGAGTGGACTAGCACACGAGCATCGTCCAGACGCTGAAGAACAAGGAGATGTCCACTCGCCGCCAGGTCAGCGCGTGGCCATCAAAGTGATTGACAAGCTCCTCGTCCGCCACGCCGGACTCGAGAGCAAAGTCCGCCAGGAGATGGTGCTCCACGCACAACTGCGACACCCGAGTGTGCTCCGTGTGCTCGTACGTGTGGCTGCTGTGCTGCTGTGCCTAGTGGTGATAGTGCGCGTCGGTTTTAATAGAGAGAGAGAGAGCGTGTGGTCTCACACTACTGCTGCGTCGGTTGCGACCTCGCGACAGGAGGCGTTTGAGGACGCACGCAACTACTACATGGTGCTCGAGTTTTGCGAGCGGCGGTCGGTGGCTGCGCTCGTCAAAGCGCTGCCAGGCAGGAGGCTCGACGACGCGACTGCTAAGCGCGTGTTCTTTGAGGTTGGTGGACGAATGGGTCGTTGCGTTCGGGTTGCGTTGGGTTGTATATGTCCATGTGGGTGGTCGGCTCTTGAGCTGAGGCGCGCTGTCAATGGAAGACGGACTGACGCCTGTTTGTGAGTGTGCCTTCACCACCTTCACTGGCAGACCGTCTCGGGCGTCGCGTATCTGCACGCAGAGGGCGTGCTGCACCGGGACCTAAAGCTCGCCAATCTGCTGCTCACAGCGGACGCGCACGTCAAGATCTCGGACTTTGGGCTCGCGACGCGCTCGAGGTGCGCGCCAACAAAACCTATTTGTCTCGTCTTCAGGACTCCCCGTCTCGTGGGAGTATATGTGTGTCAGTGTCGTCTCACTGCTCTGTGTTACGGGACTGGCGCTGTCTATTCATCCATCCACCCATCCATCCATTCAATCAATCGGTCAGTGGCGAGAACCGAACGATCTGTGGGACGCCGAACTTCATCGCACCCGAGATCCTCGCGAGCGACTCGGCGTACAGCGACGCAGTTGACGTCTGGTCCCTCGGCTGCATCCTCTACTGTCTGCTAATTGGCCGAGCGCCGTTTGAAGGCCGGAAAGTCAGGTCCGCCGATCATGTGTGTGGGGCTGATCCAAGTGATGACTGACAGGGTCGACTGGAGCTGACACTCTCCTCTGTCCTCTCTGACAATGGGTCTGCTTGGGCGTGCGTTTGGTACTCAGCGAGACGCTTGCGAACGTCGCGAACGCAGGCAAACAGGAGCTCGTGTTCCCACACGGCTTCTCCGCGTCCGCCGGCGATCTCATCAAGCGGCTTCTGACTCCAGTGCGTCCTCCGCAAGGCATCTCGTATCCCTGTGTCTGAACGGCTTGGCTTGTTCGCTGAGCCGAACCGCTCGTTCACTGCCAGGATCCATCTCGACGGCCGACAGCAGAGCAAGTACTGCTGCACCCGTGGCTGCGGGAGCTACAGAAACCGCAGCACACAGTCGAGACGGAGTCAGAGTCGTTCGCGCTCTCTCAGCCCCGCGAACGCAGTCATCGCCGTCGTATACCATTGGCATCGCATGGAGCGGCGGCTCACGATTCAGAGCCGCCAGTGGCTCGAGAGACGAAGCAGCAGCGAGATCGCCAACGGACACGCAGATCACACGCGAGGCCAAGCACGTTCAGCCAGCGAGACGATCTCCGTCGGTCGGCACCGCCTCGTAGTAAGCTGTCGACCTCGAGAGGCTCACAACAACTCCAGTTCGCGTCCAGCGTGGACGACACGCACCGCATCAGCAGCAGCAGAAGCAGCTCTAGCAGACCCAGTGACGTGTTATCCAGCGATGACGATAGCGTCAGCAGTGGTGACGAGTCGAGTCCTTCATCCATCATTGTGGACCTGAGAAACAATAAGTTTCGCGATGAAGGCGAAGCGAGCAGCGAGGAGCTTCATCACAGTCGGCTCGAGCCGTCACAGAGCATCATTTTGGGCGAGGACGAGTGCAAAGAAGACGAAGACCCGACCCAGGGAGCTGCCGACGTCCACGACGTCCACGCAGCGACTTCGCATCGGACAGCAGAGCGACAGGAACCCTCGTCATCGTCGTTCCTGTCTGTGATTTTGCGCCTCGAAGTTGAAGACCTCCCTGCGCTCGGAGTTCCCGCGACCACACGAGCGTCCGTGGTGTGGAAGTGTGTCGAGTCGAGCGACATGGGGCTCCTGCCGACGTTCCTACTGCAACTGTCGAATGGGCTCGAAGCCGAGTACTCGCCTGCACGCGGCGTCGTGGTGGGGACGGCCATCGACAGGTCGCCGTTCCGGTACGAGTTCAGTTCGCTGCACGCGAAAGCGCAGCAGATCGGGACGACAGAGTGGCTGGGACGCGACCGCACTGGCGGCACCATAGCACAACCAGCGACACGGTCGCGAGTTGAGGCGACACTGGGCGTGCTGGTTCGGTTCTGCCAGTGTCTGGCGCTGCGCTCGATGCAGCTCCGCCGACAGGCCCTGCGTTTGGACGCGGCCACGCTGCCGATGGTGCACTACGACACACTCCCAGAGACGCTCTTGGCGTTGTTTCGGCGCCCGAGCTTCGATTCGACACTCACCAACCCGCACACTCGGTTCCCCACCCAGCGGCACCAGTCGCAGTCGCATTCTGTTGACGGCGACGACCACAGCAGAACCCAGCAGTCGGCTGTGATTGCGGGTGTGGGCGAAGGGGTTCTGGACACTCTCAGTGGCGACCTCCGACTCGTCTTTGTGGACGGTTCGGAGCTGGCGCTGGGCTCGGACGGGACGCGTCTGCGCTTCAAGTACGCGCTCTCGTCCCATGACGACGAGTTTGAGCTTGTCACAAGTAGCGGGGCAGCCGCAGGCTTTCTCCCGACAGCAGTGCGGAAGCGGCTCGAGAGCGTGCCCGTCTTCATCCGCAAGCTGCGGAGCGCAAGCTCGTCACGGTGCTGACCGAGTTTCAGCAATCTCCAAGCGCGAGTAGGACGAGAAACCGTTCGCATGTGTGCTGACAGCCGCAAGATCTTCACAGTGGTGTCGCGAGAGCTGACTGACTTTGTTTGGGTTGGGGCGGCTCGGAGCCGATGGAGCGCCAACTACAGCGTCGTGCTGGTGTAGGCTATGAAGGACGCGGCCAGCGTTGACTTCCCCGCCGCCACAGCCCTTTCGTCACAGATGCCCATCGCTCTATTTCAATGTCGGAGACGCAGTGGTGTGCGGCAGCACAGATGAACGCACCCTTTTCAATTCCGCGATCTGCTGAAGGTGTTGGCAGTGAGGCACGTTGATGCCGCACGTGGGTGGTCCCCACGCGTCGTAGCGTCCGAGCTTGCCACTGGTGCTTCTGGCGACGCGCGGATTCACGCCAGAAGCTCCAACGTGAGGGCTTCAAATACAGTTACATCGAATTTCTCAACGGATATCAAGTACGTCACGATTCCCTCACGCGAATGCCTTGACATCGACTCCTGTGACGTCGTATACCCAGCACTCGCGCCAGCACAAGCATACTAGCACCTAGACAAGCACCAACACAACATCAGCGCCGTCCTGGTCACTGTAATGATCTTCGAATGTGCTGATCATAATCTCGCTGGTACCTCCGATCCTCAGTCACTTGGCGGAATGTGTCGAGAAGGAGGCGTCTTGCGAATGCAACGGTCGGCTTTCGACTCGACAGCCGGGCCATGAGGTGACCAAGGTGCAGTCGCGCGCTTCAAGCAGCTTGACGGTGGCCAAGAAACAGATGCAAGGCACAAGCTCCGAGGTGACGCTACGTTTCCACTCGGTTCCTGCGTACGCACAGAGTTGACTCGATCGAGACGATGGGCGAACCGAGTACAAATGTAGTCCTACAGTCCAACAATACATATCAGCAGAGTTGCTTGGACTCAATCCTAGCCGACTACTTCTATTGCAGTCACCGCGTTGCTCGGGATCTCGTCGCCAGTTGCATCGTAGCCCACGAGCGCAATCGTGTGTCGCCCATCGCCGAGGCCTCGCAACAGCAAAGTCCCGTCGCCAACGTGGCGTTTCGACATCAGCAGCGCACCGTCCAACACGACGTCAAGGCGGCGGACGTGCGCTGCGGCGTACTGTACCACAACTGGATGCGCGCTCGAGAACACAGTCCCAGGACCTGGCGCCAGCAGCTCGAGTCGCCGAGCCACCTCCACTGCGTTCACAACGATGACGCGGTCAGCTATTGTTGCGATTGCGCCGTCGCTCCCAGGCACCGCCATCGTGACTTCGAGCTCGATCTCGTAGCTCGCAAAGTCCGAGACAGCGTGCGACGGGATCCGTTGGCGCACTGTTTTGTGCACAACCGCACTTGGCTCGCCCGAGTATCCAGTCGCATTGTTCGGACCGTGTCTGTCGTCTAGGAGTCCGAGCTCTGACACCACTTGTGTCCCGTTTACAAAGACGCGGTAGTGAAACACCTCGGGTCCGAACGTCGCGAGCGCAGCTGCCGGGTAGTCGCGCAGCTGCCACTCGAGGAAGAGCGGCTGCCGGAGGAGCGAGCCATTTGCTGGCGTGACAATCGAGAGGCGGACAGTCGAGAGATCGACGGGCGATTGGAGCGCCGACAGCGGCGGCAGCGGGAGGAAGACGGGGTGCAAGTACGCGTAGATCGTCGCAACAACGTAGAGCGAGAGCGCGGCAGTGACAGCGCCGACCATCGCGAGTTCGTGGAAACTGGTCGCTCCAGGAGCTTGAGAACGAGAACGACGGAGCGTCGCGAGACGTTTGCGGTCGCTGATACACGCACTGGGTACTGGGAACGGCTGGACGCACGCATTGTCGTCGCTTTTAGTAGAGAGCGTGTCCTCCGAGTCGCCGCGTGGCTCGTTTATCTGTTCGGGCGGAGGCGACTCGACTGTCGTAGCTGTGGCTGCACGGACAGCAGAGCTACTCTTGACAGCGTCACAAGATAGTGTCGACAGTGCTGACGGCTCTTCTTCCACCTCGCGCAGTCCGCACGCGTCGGTGGGCCCGCAGTCGCTCAAACCATCGTCACTGTCCGTATTGTTGTTCCGAAGCGGCTCAAAAGCGCGTTCAGATCTGCACGTCGTGTCCGACGCCAGCTCTTCAACCTCGAGGCTAAGCAGCTGGCACACAGTGGCTGTAGCTGCATGCAACGTGGTCTCACTCGCGCCAACAGCAGCAGCAGTGCGGTTGTCCGCTACTATGGGATGCGCCTCGTTCGACGGACTGCTGCTTGTTGGCTTGGTCGCGTTGCAGCCGACGAGAAAGCCATCCTCGCTCTCGACGTCTGACGCGTACTCGAGTAGCGGCACGCTGTCCAGATCGTCAGGATAGTCGTTGAGAGATGCCGAATGATGGGCTCGAAGCGGGCTCGACGTGTTGGGCTTCGATGCCAGCGGCGCAGCTCCGAGAAGAAACTGCAGGACGCTGTTGCTGTTGGTGGCTTCATCGCAGCCCTGAAGCTCACGTGGTTGAGACATTGGAGCTGTTGGCGTCGCCATTTCGAGCTGTGACAGAGTGCGTTCAGTTGCTTTGATCACATGAGACCTCTGATGATCCGCAGAAAGATATGCGCGTGTGGACCACAGCACGGTTATTTAAAATTGGGGCTCGTTTGGATTTGTGCTTTGCAAAAGCGAGCTGCCAATGTGCGAATATGTCCTCAGACTCTGCACTGCGCTGGGACCAAAGTCCAAAGAGTACTGTACAGTAAAACTGGCGTGCAGCGCCAGCTATGCTCGCTGCGAATGGGCTCTTTTTCATGTGTCTGGCACGTTTCACTCCAAGATCGAGTCCACGTTGAGCCATGTCACCACAGAACGAAGTCGGGTGCAAGTTGCAACTTGGCTCAAACAAGCACACTGTGAGACATCTCGACCTGCGTGATGGCTTGGAACAGCACCAAAGTTGCGTTACTGTAGTTGAGCACCACCGAAAACTTAGCGCTGGCATCGAGGTATGTTGGCAACTTCTCGAAGAGAAGCTGACGAGCTCAAGCAAACTCGAGTTTTGGCGTCGGCGATGGATACATAATTTGATGTGTTTGAACATGCGAGTTCTTCGAGCCAGCGCGCGTTTCGGACACTTTTCATCACAACTTTCATAACACAACGTGCACGATTTTTATAGCAACGGGAGAGGAGCTTTTCGCGTTTCCAGCGCAGATTGTGCCAAAAGGGTAGATTTTAGAATTCGAATCTGGCGCGCAGACCACACCAAATATTATGCTCTACAGGGCAGCTTCTCGCTATTCGCTCAAAACAGTATCCGCGGTCGTGTCCCGTTTTATTACGCCTTGCAATGCTTTCTCTGCGTGAGCAAGGATTTAGGGTGAAGTGGATGCATTGCGGGAAGAATTGCTGGTGTAAAAACGAAGACAAGGGAAGACAGCCGACTGGCCACGCTCATTTCCGCACGTTGGCGCACACGCGCACACGCACAAGACAAGTCACTCCACCTGCAGTCGCTCACACGCTTCTCCCTTCTCTTTCCAGCCACTTGGAGACAACAACGGCCATGGCGGGGCAGAGCGTGTTCAAAGGCGCGCTCGGCTGGGACGATTGGATCTGGTGGACTGCCATCGGCGGTCTCGCGCTCTTCCTTTTCCTCCTGTCCCTCTGCTGCTGCGTGTGTGTGCAGCGCGCGAAGCGCAAAGGTCGTCAGGAAGCGCTCGCTGCTGTGCAAGCGCGTCAGCGTGAGCAGCAACAGCGCGAAGAGGCGCAGATGCGCTACGCGCAGGCGCAGCAGGCGCGGTACCCGGCATCGACGCCCGGCCAGGAGCAGAACTACAAGTACTCGCAGCAGCAGGGCGGGTCACCTGCAGGCGCACCAGCGCAGCTCGTGGCTGCAGGTGGCCCAAAGAAGAACTACGGACCGCAAGTGCATGCAAATGCTGGCTACGCAGTGCCGCCGCCGCCACACGCGGCGTCCCAGCAAATGTACAGTCAGCAGCAGCAGCAGCAGTACGGCCAGCCGCAGCCGTATGGTCAGCAGCAGTACGACGCCTTGCCGATCCAGCAGTACGCTGCAGTGCCAGCACGGAAGCACCAGCAACAGCAACAGCAACAGCAGCACCAACAGCA
>JAASFJ010001061.1:0-12314 GCA_023333755.1 Globisporangium uncinulatum
CGATTTTGAGCGCGATTGCACGTGTCCCCGGACAAGCACACACTAGCAAACATCATATCCAAACAGCGAGCTTAAATACGCAGTCGTTCAAAAGTTACGAGCAAAAGAGTGTATGGTTTTATAATTTTGACCAGGGGTGTATCTTCTTACAGACACTTCCTCGTCAATGGTCTGCAAGTAGTTATTCGATTTCATGTATTTTGTATGAATAAGAAAATGCAGCACGTTTAAGCATATTCTATATAACGGGTTCTGCCAATTTGAATACCCTGTCCGATTACAATACCTTTCGCATCCCTAATGGGACTATACACATATTACACCGTGCATAATAGTATACCCTAAGCCAAGTTGTAAATTTTTGGGCCACTCCGCTTGGAATTGTATACACAATAATCTTCTACTGTATCTAAAATAGCTGCGCATTTTTAGCAATATTACGCCGATTCGATTCGACTGAGCTGACCTGAAATATTCTCAGTGAAATCATCTGCTCGTATACTGTATGGCCCCACATTATCGATTGACTTGTCATTTTGCTGCATTAGGATTGGTGTCTCATAGAAATACCGATGAAGCTTGGCTGATCGTCGTTTCAACACTTACACACTTACATGTACTGTAGGAGCAATTGTCAAACCATGGCGTGTAAATTATATATGAATTTTATTGTGATAAATGCAAATTGTGAAGTGTTTGTCGACGCTGATGGTTCTGATACGTTCTCATTCGAGTGTCATCAAAAGCACATCGATTACGAGTCAGCTTTCTCTATGACTGCAACTGACTGTGAGATGTGTGTTTTGTATGTACTCAGTTGAACTCCACAGGTGCCACTCACTCGGCAGCTTCCCCTTGAGAGCAGAAGTCGACCCTGTGAGACGTCGGCGTGAGATCGAATATCTTGCCGAGCGGGTGGTTTGCGTCGAACCGGGCGACGAGACTATCAAGCTGACACGCTCGGTAGAGAGCTTTGAGTTCTTTTACTACTGGACCGATAGCTCGAGCGGTCTTGCCTCAAGCATTAAGGAAGCTGACCAAATTCGCCTCGGCCGCGGACCCGGTGGTAAAGACCTTCGCCGGCGAAATGACCCCTTCTTCGAGTACCTCAAACCCATCGGGAGCAAACAAGCGGAGGAATGACACTGCATACTTGATATCGTGCTGACGCTACCGCGATACATGTGCTTCCCAAAGGCGGGCCGAGAACCATTCGCACCACGCGACTAGCAGCGATTTGCTTGCCCTTTCCGCTTTCGGTTGGGCAAGTGGGTGCCTTTGGCGTCAAAAGGGGTTTGACGTTGCCTACCGCCAAGACCCTCCCTGTCCCGGTACCGTTCAAAGCGCTTGCCGTGCCGATGGTGTTTTGCTGCAAACCGAGCCGTTTTCCAATGACTTGAAGCCTAGCTGACAGCGCTGAGTTTGTCTATGTGGTCGTTTTGTTTTGTTCGACAAGCGCGCGCATCATATCCTGCTGGGACTCCTCCAGCTTGAGAAGCTCGCTGTTGTTCGGTATCGGCTCGGTGCTGCTTGGAGCTGATGTTGATTGAGCTGCACCGATCAAATGCTGCAAATTTCCAGTTTTGGGATTGCGAGTTCTTGTTGGCGGAATTGGACAAGGCAAGCTTACAACCGACGAGCTGTTGCCGGGATTGAACAAGGCACGTCTGTAACCAACGTGCAACGGACGCGTAACGGACGCAGCCACCGAGCACCAGGAGATTTCGAGCGCGAGCGCTCGATGTGGTAGTGCAGTCTAGTTCAGTTCGCAATCTGCTGCAAGCGCACAGTGCTACCAATCAAGACAAGCTCACACTTCGGTACACTGTGTTCGTCTCTCCTGGCTACGGACTCTCTCGTCTGGTGGTTGTAACGGGCTCTCCTATCCCATTACATGGAGATTGATGTGGACCACATCATCTCGAGCGTGTACCACTGGGATGCGGTTACCGAGGTGGAATACCGGTATTACCGTGATGTACCCACGCGCATGAGATGGCATCATGGGATGATGTCATGGAACATTCCAGCACATAGACACGTGGTGATTTAGAGTAATCATCACTGTCGTAATCGTGTGCGGAATGATGGTTCCTGCTCTTGGTGAACAAGACAAGTGACGCGGTCGGCGTCACGATCCGAGTTCAAGTGGGAGGCGCGAGCCAATCACCGCGCCGGGAAGATTCTCTCTAGACTTCAAGATCAAGGTCGATGGGTTGAACCTCAGCGCTCCCAAGGTTTATATGTAGGTTGAGGTTTTATTCCATAAAACCTCTAGGAGCCTTTGGGGGGGCTTTCAGGGCACCACAACAAGAGGCAGTTGGCAGCAGCAGGAACCAGGACTGCATTTCTAATCAGTTGCAAATTTACCTTCTACCACTCAAGTCGCCTCCGCTCCTCTCTCCAAGCCTCTCGGCCCAAGACTCGCCAGGACCAGCAATCGGCTCACACTCTCGTGAGACCCTTTGCCTCGCCAACGCTTCCTCAAGCCTCGGGATCAGTGCTGTCCAGCTCTTCGCTTTGCGTGAGCAGGACTGGCCTGAGTCCCATTACAGTGGTGGTACACGTACATCTTGCCTGTCGCGGCGGGTGCTATGTAGACGCACTTGTCTCCTCCGCACGGCGTGAATCCCATCTCGAGAAGTGCGGCATGGATGGTCTTGTTCCACGCGTAGGCTGACTGCTTCAAGCTGTAGAGCGATTTGTTTAGTCGGCACACTACGTCCTCGTCGACCTCGAGCCCTGTCGGCGGCTCCATGTACACGATCTCGTCGAGCTTCGCGTTGAGGTAGGCCGTGTTCACGTCCATCTGCTCGATGATGTACCCAATCGCGGCACACACTGAGAGCAGCATGCGGATCGATGCGATGTTCGCCACGGGGTTGTATGTCTCGAAGTAGTCGCGGCCGTACATCTGCAGAAACCCGAGCGAAACGATACGCGCTTTGTAACGCACGATGTCGCCGTTCTCGTTCTTCTTCTTCGCGTAGACCCACTTCGAACCGATCGTCTTTGTGCCCGGCTGGCGCTTGACAAGAGTCCACATGTTGTTGCGCTCGTGCGCCGCAAACTCTGTCATCCATCGCCGACTGCCAACGCAGATGCTCGCTGCTGTCGAGTGCTTGCTTGTAGGATGCGGGAACGTCGACGCTGAACGCGACTTCAATCGCTTCGTCGTCGGTCGGTCGTGCTCGCTTGGGCGGTCGCTGCTCACTCCCACTGACTTCGACGCGTGCGTACGGAACGAGGTCTCGGCTGGCTGTGTCTATGGTGAGGAGCCGCGGGCCATGCACCTCGCGCGCGTCATCTGCAGTCACGGGGACTGGCTCACGAAGCTGACTGCGCTACATCGGCGGTCGGAACACAATGGCGTCGCTCAGCGGCACCACCGCAGTACTGCTGAACCCCTGTTGTCGCGACCCGTTCGCTGAGCCTTCACCGCCCTGCTCGTTCGGGATACCGGTGGAACGTTGCACGCCCGGGACCGCAGTGTTGATTTCACCAGCTTCCACCATCGCGACGTCATCGCGTGCGGAGTCGTCGACACTCATGGCGTCGCTCGAGTCAACGTTGACGATGCTCTCGTTGTCGTGGTCGTCGACATGTACTCGTGTGTACGCTGTCACCAGCACCACAGCGTCAACTTGCTGTTCGTATATCCCGCCCACTGCGCGCTTGTCGAGCATCAGCGAGCGACTGACACGCATCTTATCGCCGTCGATGTCCCAGACCTTGTACCCTTTCGTGTTGTCGGCGTAGCCGAGGAAGTTACAACGGAAGCTCTTCGCGTCAAACTCCGAACGCTTGCTGCTGTCGATGTGCGCGTAGCCGCGTGAGCCGAACGCGCGGAGGTGCTGCATGCTTGGCTTCAGCTTGAAGCAGATCTCGTGCGGTGTCATGGAAGGGTGTGCGGAGTTTGTGCTCCTGTTGATCAGGTACACCGCCGTGTTAACAGCTTCCGCCCACCACTTGGCCTCCAATCGCTTGTAGTGCAGCATGCTGCGCGCGCGTTCCACAATGGTCCTGTTCATCCTCTCAGCGACGCCATTCTGCTGAGGGCTGTACGGAACCGTGCGCTGGTGCGCGATGCCGTTCTCGCGACAGATCTGCTCGAACTTGGTGTTGGCATATTCCGTACCGTTGTCGGAGCGAACGCGCATGATGTTAGCCCCGCACTGCTTCTCCATGCTTGTCTTGTACTCGAAAAAGCGGCTCGCGACTTCGCTCTTGCTTCGAAGGAAGTACACCGTCACGTGACACGAGAAGTCGTCGACGAAGGTAAGCACATACTTGGACCTTCCGGGCGTCAGAGTCGTCACCGGTCCTAGGACGTCCGTGTGCACCAGCTGCAACACGCGATCCGAACGCGAAGTTGCCTTCTTGGGAAAACTCGATACCGTGAGCTTGCGCTGCGCACATCCGCCGCACACGTCGTTCGAGCCGGTCACAACGGTGGGCAGACCGTTGACTGCACGTTGCGTCTTGATGTAGTTGTCCTTCGGCGAGTGACCCAAACGAGCGTGCCAGAGCTCCCACTCGTTCTCGTGGTCGGTGTGCTCGATGCGCATGGCCAGGTCTGCCGTTGCGCTCAGCACGAAGACACTTCCGTCCCGCTTGGCCGTTGCAACTACGCGATCGCCGAGCTCAATTGAGCACACCGCAGAACCGAACCGCACGCTGAGTCCGCACATCGTCAACTTCGGGATCGACATCAGCCGTCGGTCGAGCCCTGGAGCGTGCAGTGCTTCGACGATGCGTGCGCTGCTACCTCCCTCACACTTGAGCAGTATGTCGCCCTTGCCGATCGCCTTCATGCGCGTCTCGTCGGCAATTGTTACCTCGATTTCATTGGTCAGAGGCTCGTACTTGTCGAAGTCTTCTCGAACCGGCGTCATGTGGGACGAGGCGCCGCTGCCAAGTAGCCATCCGCTACCCATCGGACCACACGCCATGAACATCACCTCTTCCTGCTTGGGACGCGCCTTGCAGTCTGCTTTCTTGTGGCCGCGCTTGTTGCACCGGAAGCACACACCATCGAATGCTGGCTCGTTGCGGCGAGCGCTCGATTTGGCCCGTGCGCCAACGTGTCTCTTTGGGTGCGCCCTCGCCTTGAACGCTGTCTCACCCTTCTCACCCTTGCTCAGCTTCTCGGACTCCTTGATCAACTTCGCATTCGCTTCATGCAGCGACTGATTGCTCGAGTTCTCGATGATGGCGATGATCATGTCGTATTCGATCGGCAGACTTCCGAGCAGAACGACGAGCTGTCGTTCCGGGTCCATGGCGTTGCCCACTGCCTCCATCGCAAGGACCAACTCGTCGAACTTGTCGAGATGACTCGGCATGCTCGACCCCGGCTCCATACGAAACTCGTGCAAGCGCTTGGTGAGGGTCACGCGATTGTGCAAGCTGCTTCCCACGTAGTAGTTGCGAAGGGTGTCCCACGCTTCCTTCGCCGTCCTTGTCGCCCTGATCTTCGCTTGGTGCTCGACCTCGACACCTTGCGCAATGATCGCGAACGCCTTCAGGTCTTTGGCTCTCCACTCTTCGGTCCACTTCCCCTCGCTCTTCACGACTTCAACATGCTGCAAGAGACCCTTGTGTGCGAGGAGCATACGCATGTTGAATTCCCAGTGGTAGTAGTTGTCGTTGCTAAGGAGGTCTTCCGGGCGCTTCATCTTCTCCGTGGTTGGCGTTCGCAGGCGAGTGGTAGTGCTTGTGATACGGTCGAAGCGTTGGGCTCATAACCTGATCGATAGAGTGAAAAAAATGGAAAGTGATCATGCACTGCAAGCTACTCCGTCGTCCTCCTCACACTCGCTTGCTTCCTGCTCCTCTGCCCACACATGCAACTCGAATGTTCTCGAACGTCCGGCTGTAGGCGCTGGCCTCGAACCTTCTCGATAGTTCTCCGCTGCGCTCAGCCATGACGCGCCGCGTTGCTCGACCGCGCCGGCGCGTCTCTGGCACGACCAGCAAGTGCCACTAACGCCAACAGCTCTGTTCTGGGTATGGTTTTTCAGCGTTGACGCCATCGCTAGTAGCTTTCGTCCGCACTGCACGCGTAATGGCTCAAAGCTGTCAAGGTAGTAGTTCTTGGTATTCCCAAAGTACGATGCAACTGTGTTCCTGGACAGCAGCTTCCCGCCCGCTCCGCTGCCAAACGCCAAGTGTATTGCATACTTATCAAGAACGATGAGTAGCGTACCGCCAGACGCATCCTGCTCGATCATCTTCTCAATGGCATTGTGATCTGTCTGCTGCTGCCACCGTTGTATACGACGACGCCAATCCCGCCGCTCTATATCTCGAGCAGCGAACGGCCGCTCGCCAGCGTCGCGGTGCGTACCGCTGCTCTTCTCTCGGCTAGCCTCCTACTCATGGTCGCCTAAGGCTTGCGTGAAGGAACTTCGCTCATGAGTGTAATGCACTGCGTTGGACACGAACGACAGACAACCACGTCGTACATTGTAGCACTGGGCTGCTCGTACCCTGTAGCGGGCTGCTTGCTTGAACTCCATGAGGTGATATTCAACACTTTTTGGCAAAATAATGAGATGGTTGTTGAGATCATTTGTTGGACTGCAAGAAAAGTTGTGTTGTTCTTGGCCTTGGATTGCCCACTCAACTGCGTTCAGGTCGATTCGATAGCATTGCATTTCGGCACTTGTGTCCACCCCACAAGTGCTGATGCCGCCTCAAACAGCAGCCCTCAGTTCGCGTTTCGCACACGAACCTTTGACGGCGTCCGGCTTGCACGCAGGAACATCGAGCTGCCATCCATGGAAACAGCAAAAACCATAACGACACCAGTGTCAACAACCACAAAACGAAAACAAAAACCATCATCACCACCAACCATCACCGACAGACCCACACGCACAAGTTGCGCAGCAGCAGCGGATGGCTCGGGTGCAACGCCAACGCCTTCGCGTACATCTGCTTCGCGTCCGCAAGCCGCCCACGTCGGCGCAGAAAGTTTGCGTAATTTCCAAACACGTGCGCATACTCCTTGTCGACTGCGTCCACTCTCACAAAGGCGTCGTCATTGCGTTGTTGCACGCAGCCGTTCCCATGCTCGCGAGTGCGTCCGCTTGGTCGGGAGAGCTCTCGAAGCTTCACTCCCTCGACTAGCTGCTCGTAGCACCGCTCGGCAGCGTCGAAATCGCCCACCGCTGCCAGCGCAGCCGCGTACTGAAGCTGGAGCTTGACGTGTCTCGGTGCGATCTGGAGCGCGCGCTTCAAGAGCTCTTTGGCTCGCTGCTTGTCAGCTACGTCGTGCTTCTTCACCAGCAAGCTGGCGTAGCCCCCCAGAGCGTCCAAGTCGTTCGGCGCGAGACGGAGTGCCTGCAGATAGCACTGCTCAGCCGCCGCCATGTCGTGGCGCGCTCGCTTGAGAAAGGTCGCGTACTTTATGATGTTCTGTGCGTGGAGCGGGTCGGCTCGGAGTGCGCGGTTGAAGTGGTCTTGTGCCATCTCAACGTTCCCACACGCGACGCAGAGGAAGCGCGCGTAGTTGCCGAGGTTCGTTGCGTGCATACGGTCGAGCGCGATCGCTTGCTGGTACGCGCGGCTCGTCTCGTGGACACTCCGCTTCGTAAGCTCGAGAAACAGCGCTTTCACGCCAAGCCGGTCGGCTCGAGACGGTGCGCTGCTTGTTGGCGATACCCCCACCGCGTCGTTTACTGTTGCTGGTGTTGGTAGCGAACTTCTGCTCGTCAAGCTGCCAAAGAGCCCGCCGAGTGCGACACGGCCGCGCTGGATGCGACGCGATGCAGCAGTGCGCAGCTCGATACAGAGCTGCGTCTTCTGCTCCGGCTCCAGGTCGGCCCACGTCTGCTTGAACATGGCGCTCGGTAGCGAGCGGCAACGCGTAAGCACTGGCAGTTCGTACTTCGCGTCTGGAGGACACGCGCTCACCGACGACACCACGGATCGCCACGACAGGTGCGCTATCGAGTCGAGCGACCGGGCCGAGGCTTGTGCTTGCTGGAGCAGCGTCTCATTGATCTGTTCGATCCGCATGCACAGCGTCGCTTCAAGGTCGCCGCTCATAGTACGGTGACACTCGTCGTCCCTTAGTCCTCTCTTCGTGATCTCGACCGCTTCTTTCGTTCGCTCTACCAGCCTCCGCAGCGTCTCCTGTCGCTTATCCAGCAGCCAAACCGCGTCAGTCTGTACGAGCTCGAGCGTGTCTGAAGGTGTCGCGCCACACGCGAAGAGAGTCCGGCGCGCCACCGTCACGAGTTCGTGTCCAAAGTGGCTCGTCGTCAGCCGTCCCCGCTCGCGTTCAACCGCCTCGATCAGCCGCGACAGCGACTCGAGCGAGTCAGTAAAGCCCGCGCTGTGCATGCGCTCGTCAATGACGCGGTGTCGCTGCTCGCGGAGCTGGTGCAGCTGCTTCCGTGCCTCGAAGAGCTCGTCACGTAGCTTGTTAGGCGGTTGTTGATTGTCTTGGTACTCGCGTGTTGTGCTCACGTCTTGGTTGTCTGTCAAGTCTGAGGAGAAGAACGATGACGTCGTCTTCAGCTGGTGGCTTCCAGTGAGGTTGAGAGTCGGAACGTGCGGCACTGATTGATATAGCGAGTCGCTCTTCGCTGGTTTATCATCGCTGCCATCACAACTGCTTGAAGTACCAGCGACGCCGCACTCGCTCGCTCGACCGCTCGGGAGGTCAAAGAAGAAGAACTCACTTGCAACCGAGTAAGAACTAGAACTGCTCACGGAGTTTGCGTCTTCGTCTTCGACACGTCCCGTTTCGCCGCCCTCGCTGTATCGGTCTGTACTGTTGTGCTGCAGCTGTGCACTGGAGCAAACGACAGCGTGGACCGCACGATGGTGATGCTGGAGACCGCCATTATGGGTGTTCACCAGTCGCTGGACGAGCGCGTGGCGTCTCGCGTCGCCTTTCAGTCCCAGTGTCTGCGTGCTCTGTCCACGCTGCTCGAGCACTTGACGCAGCTCGCTGAGCGCCATGTGCTGGTATCTGTCGATCAATCTCGATGAAAAAGCGGCATCGTCCGCGTTGTCGGTCTCGCCCTGGCCGTCGATTCCCGCCTTTGGTCTCAATCGTGGCAGATCCGAGTCAGCAGCGACACAGTGCTGTAAACTGGGGTCCAGTCGCACTCGTGCCGCTCGGAGACGTGCGGCGAGCTCCAGGCGCCTCTGTTCGCCTCGGAGTCCGTCGGTGGCGGTGGAGACGCCAAACACAGTCAGCGCATCACGCAACTCGGCAAGCGACGTGGTCATGATGTATGAGCTTCTTGAGATCAATGCGAACGCCCAACCGGAATTAGCTTTTGGCACTGGTGAAAACGAACGCGTCGCAAAGTCAACAACCAAGCAGAACCTCGATGCCGAATGTCGGATTCTCCATCACAACTACGAACCAGCAGGTCCTCCGTGTGAAGTGTTGCGTTGTGAAAGGCAACTGGATCGAGAGCGGTGAGCTTGAGCCCAAACCAAGGATGAACTCTGCTGTAGTTGGACACAAGACCACGCGCTCTTGGTCGCGATGAGGAGCGCCGGATGCTCTCGGTCACGTTGACGAGCACTGGATCGGACACCAGCACCAGCGGCTCGCAGTCCTTTGCCACGACGGGGTTCGAAGTGTGAGGCTCGAGACTAGTTTTCAAGTACCGATATTGGTCAACCAAGCAGGGCAAGCAGATGCGCATTGGCGAGTTAGCCATGTTGCGTGTTTGCTGCTCACACTCATGCTCACTCACAAGCGACTCGCTCTTGGCGTTCGTGCCCCTGATCGCTCGGTTGGTGTTTCGATCACCTGCTCCAGCCCCTCAAACACCTCGTCGTCTGGCACCTGCTCGCTTGATCTGATACCAGCGCGCAGGAGACGGGGGGCGGCGGTGTCTCCGAACGACACGGTATCGCGACGGACGTTGATGTTCACTTTCTCGTCTGCCGACTCACCTGCGTCAACTCACTCTGGCGTCGGTCGGGCGTCCGAAGCGGTCTGAGCGGTCCAGCGGCGGCACTAGAAATGGCATAGGCAAGAGCAACCAAGAAGCGTCAGCGACAACGGCATTACATTCGAGAGCACTCGGACGCTCAGAGCTGTCGAACGAGTGGCAAAGTGACAGCACGTAGAGAGAGCGAGCAGTTGTCCAATGGGCAATACCGGAGATCACCCCATGGTCATCGTCGAAGGCGCACTTCTCAATATCATAACTTGAACACTTGAACGCTTTTAGGAAGAGTAGGTTCTGTAGCTCGTTTTCGCCCGATGTTTTTTTTTACAAGAGCAGTTGTGGAAACGAAACATTGGGCGAAAACAAGCTACAGAACCTACTCTTCCTGAAAAGTCACTTGGCACTCCAAACACCGGCAGCGAGGACTCGGCATCCACTCCAACGACACGAACCAGGTGAAGCACTCCAACCGAAGCAACTCCGAGCCCACGTAAAGGCGCTGCGCAAGCTCATCGACCCTCGAACGCTCGACGTGACAGTACGTATCTAGTGGCGTATTCTCCCAGCGCACTACTTCTTCTGGCGACAATATGGACATCAAGTACTCCGACACTGCGCGCACGGATGCCAAGCGGTCGAGACGTACAAACACCTCTTCTGGGACTGCAAGCACAGCATCGCGCTCTGGACTCCCGTCCTCGGACAATGGCAGCAGACACTAAAGCGACCGATCTGAAGCAGTTGATCGTCGCGGGAAAGTTGGAGAGTGAGATTGGCGTACAGACTCGCATGCTACCTGCTCGCTCGCTACTAGTGCACGTCATGCCACTGCTCTACCTTCTAGAACATGCATCGTAGAACCTGCATCGAGAACATCTCGAACAGTGTGAGTACACGCCAGGCGCTGCTATGCATGTAGCTCGTGGTGTACAAAGACGATACCGAGCACCGACACGATCTCGTGGGAAGATACACTCTTCGGACTCGACCTCCCGATCCGACGCAGATGGCAAAAGCACCACAAAGGCATACTCCTCGCCTGGACCATCACGCGCAGCATCGTCTTCGCGCTCGTCTGGCAGAACCGCAACGCGTTCAAACACCAGAGCGAACTCCCCCAAGATCATCGCAGCCAGCTACCACTGATCGACAACCGCCGCCAACTTCATCTCCGCAACGCACTCAAGATCGCACTCAACACTGATAACACCGAGCTCCGCGACGGTCTCGTCCGAGCGATCTCCATCTCCACAGCATCACCACTCATCACTGGGACGGTAGAACCTAGCACTGTACCTTAGCACCACACCAAGGCTGGATAGTTCCCTCTGGCAAGAGAAGAAGTCCGGCCAAGCTTGATAAACAAGTTAGGTACCTTTGCCCCCTACTCTTCCTGAAACCCTCCGTGGGATGACCTGGACATCTTGATCGCCTTCATCAATATCCACCCGTATATCTCGTAGGTCCACAATTCACTGAAGTAGATCTTGAAGGTCCGTAGTTTTTTGTGAAGTAGATCTCGTTGGTCTTTTGTGTGAAATTCACTGGGAATTGTTTGAATCTTTTAAGTGCGGCTGTCACTGATCGCAAAGGCAAGGAAGTGTATAGGCTGTAGTACTCCCAGAAAGCTGTGACGATGCGAGGAACCGATGCACAGACGTTCGTAGTCCCGAACGCATCAGGCAGTCTTATCGTAGGATTCGGTTCGTTGTCGGCTGCCGGCTGCTCACTTGAGCGCGCGCGTACTGATCCAGAGTCCAAGGAAGCCGACGTTCAAGATGATGAACAGCATCGCATCGTGGAATGCCGAGTGGCCGAGCATATTGCAGTTCTGAAGCACTTGCGTCCCCGTGCGTGCGACGCAGTTCTCAAGCACTTCGTCACACGGGATGCGCGCGACTCGCTTCCAGTAGATCTTCATGAGCGCCTCGAAGCCGTACTTGATCGGCGAGAGGAACTGAATCCACACGAAATACGACGGCGTGTCCACCGAATTGAGGAAGACGCCTCCAAATCATCAGCGGCAGAGTGGCCACGATGCCGACAACAGGCGCGAGGTCTGCGTGTCGACACAGGCACGACACCACGTAGCCGAGCCCGAGCCCGCAACTGTTGAACAGGACGACGACCAAAAACATGTAGAAGAAGGCTTCAACGCCCTGGTTAATACCGATGAGCAGGTACGCGGGGACGAAGAACAGCGTCGGTAGCACGATCTGCAGCGGCAGCTCGCTCACGTTCTTTGCCAGGTACCACGAGACGAGGTGGTAGAGTCCTGCGCGGTACTCTCGGATCACAATCGGCAGCTCCAGTGGGACGCTGATGAAAACCGGGTTCGCGGCGGCGAATACCTGGTTCACAACGATGAAGAAGAACGCACCAGCG
>JAASFJ010001062.1:0-12292 GCA_023333755.1 Globisporangium uncinulatum
CCAGTTGTACAGGTGGATGCGTTCACGGCCGAGATCTTCGACGGGAATCCTGCAGCGGTGGTCATGATGCCACCCGCGCAGTTCCACAAGACGACGGCGACAGCGTGGATGCAGCGAGTCGCAATGGAGAACAACCTGAGCAACACGGCGTACGTCGCTCGACGTGAAGAACGCTCGGGACTCGCAGACATTGCAGAGTTCGACCTGCGCTGGTTCACACCAGGTCCGTTCCTTCGCGTCTTGGTGATGGAAGCAGTTGATTCGTCCACAGCAAGTCTTTGACAAGTTTACGTGGTTGTTTAGCGGCGGAGGTGGAGCTCTGTGGCCACGCGACGTTGTCGACCGCTTTCGTGCTCTGGGAGGGAGGACACGTCTCGCCGTCACTGACGATCCACTTCCACACATTGTACGTATCGTCATTGCTAGCGGTCGTCCTTCGCAGCGGCCACTGCTAACCCCGTAAGTTGCGGCTGCGATCATCACTGACCTCTTCTTTCTCCAGGAGCGGGGTGCTCATGTGCAAGCCCAAGACGGTCGCTTCCACTGACGGAGCGACCAAGCAGTTCATTTGCATGGAGTTCCCACTCAGCGAGCTCCATCCTGTCAGCGTCGCTGACGGAGTGAACTTTGCAAGCGACAAGCTCGCTGCTGCACTCGGCATCTCGCCAGCCAGCATTATCACGGTCCACACGACAAGCACCAAGGACGTCCAGGTGCACATTGAAGCGGCCGCGTTCGAGTCAGTGGTGCCAGACTTCCAGAAGTTACTTGCCTTCGACGCACGGTACGCGACTGTCGGTGGAGATCCGACAGCGTTCGAGTGTGTTTGTGTCCATTGATTCGTTTCTCAGCTGACGAACGTAACGGATGTGCGGCTGCACCACTACTGTGTATTACAACAGCGGCGTCGTCGTCACTGCTGAATGCGAGGGGAACAAGGCTAGCGGCGTCGACTTCCAGAGCCGCTTCTTCGCTCCGCGACTCGGCATCAGCGAGGACCCAGTCACTGGCAGCGCTCACTGTGCGCTTGCAAACTACTGGTCCAAGCGGCTCGGGAAGACGAGTTTGTACGCACGCCAAGCGTGTCCGACGCGCGGCGGGTTCCTGGCGCTGGAGCTGCCGCCGACGCGTCCAGACCGCGTGGTGATCGAGGGCGAGGCGGTGGTGTCGCTGCGGGGCGCGCTGCTGACTGCTCCGTAGCCTTCTCATGATACGACGCTGTCCAGGATTCCGATTTGACGGATGAAGCATGTGCCACCCACGAACCGAGTCACATGTATTGGCACATTGTATTGCATGTACAGTACACCACCGAAAGGCAACATTGTGAACCAAAGAATGTACAGGACAGTTAACCATATGACTTGTAGCGCTAGACAGCTGCAGGTTGTGACTCTATACTTACTGGTTACCGCCACAAAAAACAAAGCGCACCACATTTCATTTTTGCCCATCAAGGCCATGCCATCGCGGCCGCGGCGCAGTGGTGCGGTGGAGGACGACCCGCGCATCAAGCGCCAAGGTGCGTCTTTCTCTCTTCTCTCTCTAGGTGTGAGGGTGAGTGCGTCACCAAGCGAACAGCGCATAACGCCATCTCTACACCGAAAGGTGTCGGCGCATTGGAGCCATTCGCGTCGTCACTTTTGTCCGTTCCGGGGTGATGGCGGCCAGTGACTGACTTGTGACGCGCTGTCAACGGTGACAACGTGTGTGTGTGTCCTACACGCCTCCCAGAACTCGCACATGGCGTGTACAATTTCAAGGATGTGTGGGCGTATTTCAAACGGCTGGGCTGGACGACGCGGTACGGCGGCGAGCTCGGGTACGACCACTACTACATCAAGCCTGGCAAGAGCGTGCGGCTTGACGAAGAAGGCCGCGACTTTTTCTACGGTGAGGCCGCGCTCGTGGCCTACGGCATGAAACAGCAGATCTTCGGTGCGGTGCCGACTGAGCCACTGCGGCCACCACCCGTATCGGGAGAGGCGAGACGTGGGACCGCGTCGACAGCGTACAGCAGCGCGAGTACAAGCGAACACGACGAGAGCGGCGCGAAGCGGCGCGTGCGGAGAGAATCCAAGAGCGCCAGCAATAGTAGGAAGCGGCTGCGGCAGCAAGAAGCCAAGCAGCTGACGCGGTCGGCGCCAAAGCGCTCGCGGCAGGTGAACAACGGCGGCCGAAACGCGGCTGACCCGATCTCGATCGAGTCGAGCGAGAGCGATGCGAGCACGCTGTCGCTTCCGTCGAGCAGCGGCGACAGCGCCGAGTCCGACTCGTCATCTGACACGTCGTTGTCGCCCTCTTCCTCCTCTGACGACGACGACAAGTTCGACATTAGCTCAGAGGAGGATCCGAACGAAGACGACATTGTCGTCGTCACGGCTGGCGTGCTCGCGTCCAAGCTCAAGGGCAACTTCCAGGCAAAGAAGCAAGGGCCACGGCCATTGCTCCGCACGCAGAACGACGTGCGTATCAAGAACGAAGGGGCAAAGAGCGACCGGTCCGCTCGCACGCATGTCAAGTCCGAGCCCAAGTACGCCACGACTGCCCGGTCGGGTCGGTCCGCAGTGGCGTTCAAGCCGATTGCACCGTCCTCTGCGTCGTCAACGTCGTCGTCGTCGTCGTCGTCGTCGTCCTCATCGTCGTTACGATACAAGCATCAGCGAAAGCACAAGCGGAAGACGTCGGAGCCCCGCCGACTGCCTGTCGAGGCAGAGGCGCAAGAGGCGCCAACGAAGACCCGTAAGCCGCAGACTCCAACCGCGCCATCGCCCGAACGAGCGTCCGTCCTGCTCTCCAGTCCACACCACTCGTTCCTGTCGCCTGCCACAGCCACGCAAACAAGTCGAGGGGTGAGTGAACCGATCGACGACGTTGGTGGCGTTGAAGACGACCCAGACTTGGACGCGGAGCATACAGCGTACGAGCCCGAGCCGCCGCCGGAGATCGAGTTCAAGTTCAAGGCGCCAGCAGCTGCACAGAAGCCACCGAGTCGAAGACCTCCGCTTCCGTCAGTGCCTCCTACACCGACACAGCGTTCTGGAGCCAACTCTGTCGACAATTCGACGCGTTCAAGTGCAGATCTGGGAAAGACTGCGACGCCGTTAGAGTCGACACCAGCGGACTCTCATATCACGATCCACCTACAGCTTGACGAAGTGGTGTTCCCGTCGCAGCCAGGGCTGAAGTACCGCGTCCGGATCAGCTCTGTGGCGAGCCCCAAGCGAACAACTGTGGCACTCGAGCACGTCCAGAGCTTCGAGCAGAGGTGGGGAAGACTGTAGCTACGATGGTGTACACTTTGGTGGGTCTGTCGCGCGTTCTAATGATCCTTCTTGCTGTCATTTCGCTGGCCAGAGAGTGCACATACGAGACCTTCCAGCAGCTGAGCGCGTCCTCCTCCCTCGAGCCGAACGCGATCCCTGAGAGCGTCATGTTCGAGGCCCTCGTGCGCTGTCTACGAGCGCTCGAGAGCGCCGCTGCCGGCTCTGATGACGAAGAGCAGCTCAAGAGTGCGACGCAAGAGATGCCCGGCAAAGTGGACCTCGTGCGCGCCGACGTAGGCGACGCCATGCGTCTCGTGCTCGTGTTCCCGTGCTACGAGTTCTGGCAGCAGACGCATGCGTTCGAGATGCAGCTCGTACCAGCGCAAGCGCGCTTGCTAGCGCTGGCCAGCGAGCTCAACGAGACCAAGCAAGCCCTCACTGCTGTGCGCGCGAAGCTGGACGCGTCTGAAGTGCGCTGTGCGCTGGCCGAGACCGAGTGCGGACAGCTCCGCTCGCTAGTACAAGGGTACCAGACGAAGGAGGAGCAGCGCCGCGAGACGCTCGCAGACGCGTTACAGCAGCAACAACAGACGCATCTTCAGCTCCAGCAGATCCAAGACGCCAAGCTGTGTGCCGCGCAGGCACAGGTGCAGCTCTTGCAACGCCAGCAACAACAACAGCAACAGCAACAACCGATATCCTCGCCGAGGAAGCTCGTCGGCGTGCGCGGGAAGCGCGACGCCCGAAGCTTCTACGCCCGCTCGGGCTGGCTCGCGACGTCGAGTGCGTCCGTACCGCTCGAGCCGAGTCCGGACAGGAGCCTCGCGTGGGACGTAGTGCTCGAAACGGCGGAGCGGTACTTCCAGGTGCTGGACGACGCAGCCCACACTGTGCGAGTCCTGCGCACTGGCTCGTACCAGCTGAACCTGAACGTCGCGCACGCGAACGCAGTCGCACTGTGCGTGTGTGTGAAGCGCAGCGCCAACCGCGACGCCGCATCGATGCGATTCGAGCCGACGCTGGTGCAGGTGTACGACAACAAGCAGCGCGTGTCGCGCATCGACCGCGTGCTCGAGCTCTGGGCGGACGACGAAGTCTCTGTGCACTTGACCGAGCGGGCGGTCCCGCGCCACCCGTTTCGCTGGCTGCCGCACTTTGCGCCACAGCCGAACCTGCTCTTGCTCACGTTCCTCGACCACGATCTGATCTACAAGGAGGCGGCACAGGCATGATATTGAGAGAGTCCCAGCAGAAGGAATCCAACTGGAACCGAATCAGATTTAATCGAATTAATCAATTAATCAATTAATCAAACGGCATATTAGTATTGAGTGGTGTATTCCGGGTTTCACTTTCGAACGCACCCAGAACACCGCAAGTCCAACGCCATTGCTACTCTTCTTCGTTCACTGCTGCTTCTTCGAGTCGAATCCGGCCGCCTCAATCACTCCATTGCTCTGTGCGCCTTGTTGCTTCGGCCTCTCGGGCAGCGGGTCGAACAGGATCGCCAGCGAGATGGGCGAGATGGGGCTTCCAAAGAACCACGACCGCATCACTGTGCGGAGCGAGTACTGCGTCGACAGCGCCTTGAGGTACGCGCGCAGTCTGCCAGTACCCATACAATTCCCACAGAAAGTCACAGCCTGCCAGCCGCCCAGCAAACCAATCAAACCAACTCGAGCCAACGAAGCGCACCTCGTGAAGAGCAACAGGGGACTGGACGCAATCGGCACCAGCTGGAAGTACGTGTTCCCTACAGCCGCGTCCGAGCCGTGTGGCTGCAACTCGACCGCACGAGCGACTTCGTGGATGCGCTGCTGGTGCTCTGTGTCACTTGGTCGCCTCTTTCCAACGCCAACGTCGCTGACTTCGAGTGTCGCGACCGGCGCTGCCAAGTCGTGGCGTGCGTCGAGCCGAACGCCGACGACAAAGAACGCAGGGCGATACCAGCGGTACGCGATCGACGCGACTGGGAGTGTGCGCAGGCTGACGACGGGCAGCCACAGCGCTGCTTGCATCGCAAAGATACTCAAGCGGACGAGCCCAAAGTACACGAAGAACACCATGTTCGTCGTCACGATGAAGAACAGGATCGTAAACAGCAGTGTGCCAAGCAAGAGCTGCATGGAGTCAGCATCCCACACACACACACACGGATTCACCCGGACACCTCTGTCCCAGTACGCACCTGACTGACGTCGTACTCGCACGAGTCGACGCGTTTCCGAAGCACGTTGTTCTTCTTACCAAGGAAGAGCTTCCAGAGCGACGAGAGGAGTCCGAACTGGAGCAGGTTGAGCTTTGTAAAGTACTGGTACACCCAGTACGAATTCCAGCTCAGAAACGCGAGCGCGTCAGACAACAGCGTCAGCTGCAGTGTCGCGCCGACATTCCGCCACGCAAACGTAGCGACGTCTGCGACCCGCGGACTCGTCAGAGCGACGCTCCACGGTGCGTCAGCGTCGACCAGTAACGAGAGCACAAACTCCCAGAGATTGAACCAGAGCAGGATCCCGTTCCCGAGGATCGAGGCGAGTGGAGCGTTGAGCTGTAACGCCATACCCGAGAGGATGTGTGAGTAAAGCGGGGACTTAGAGTTGCGATCAAACCACCATGGGGAACGCACTTTGAAGCCTGCTGGCGCTCCCATTAGCCACACGACGTTGGCTCGTAGGGTATCGAGGAACGCTGCTGGTGACCTGAAAGTCCAGCGTTGGAGCAACAGAAGTGAGGAGGAGGACGCCATGCGTTCGCTTCAGATTTGAAGCTCTCAATGGATGGTCACGCACAGGTCCAATGACTGCAGCTGGGCCGCGACGAGCTGGAACACGACGGTCGCCAGGACGCGGCCGACTGAAACGTCCATCGCCACAAAGCCCACAAAGTTCCACGCTTCGATGACACGCGCGACTAGAAGAAAAAAAGAATCCGCCATGTCATGCGTCAGTGCATGCATGCCGAGAGGTGTGTGTACGGATTGCGTATTCACCTTCGTCGTCTGTGGCTCGCCGCTGGCGGGACGTCACGTAAAAGGTTCGGATGGTGTTTGGTGTGTGGGCCAGTGAGTGAAGGTAATATCCGAGGACTTCCAGGAACCGTGACGCGTCCTGCAGACGTCATCCACACACATCCATAACGTCACGTCAGCCACGTACGCGGCATAGAAATCAAACGCTCTCACTCGCTTGTGACAACCTTGGCGCACTTGCCGCCGACTGCAGGCAGCGAGCGCGGAATCGTTGCAGCCACAGCGTCGTTCACGAGCCTGGACACGGCCTGCAAGCCAGCAGCCAGCACGAGAGCACTGTAGCGGCCCAGGAGCTCCGCTTGACTGCGCACCACTGTCGAGTGCCCATCCGCAAAAGCACCCGCGAGTTAGTCCTCCATGCTCTTGACAATTCGCCTGGTACTGTAGCTGTGACGAACCTGACGGCGACTCGCTAGACGCGCGCACTGGCTCTTCATGGTCGCGCGCTTCAAAGTACGCGCCAATCTGCCTCGAAACGCACCAAGAGCAGGTCTCGTTTGTGAGCACCACCACCAACTGATGACGACGACGACGACGACGTGCAAACGACTGAAAAGCGCTGCACCTGCAGCAGTGGAGACTGGAACGCCGACGCAGGCGACAGCGAACGACCACAGCGTGTGAAGCAGCCGCTGGTCGCCAGTGCTGCGTCGTAGAACACGACGCGGCAGCTGTCGGCGGCGGGCACCTGCACCACTGGCATCTGCGCTCCATTGATTGCGCGCAGAAGCACAAGCGTCTCTTGCTGCTGTTCATGTTGTTCAGCGTCTCCGTTAGCGGAAGCGTGGCCGAGGAGCTTCGCGCCCGCGTTCGCAGCCAATCCCACGAGCTGCTGGTCTACTTACATCGCCGTTCAAACCCCGATCAGTGGGTGTGCCTTGCACGAAAAGCAACGCGTACAAGGTAAAAGACGCACCATGAGCGAGCTCCACGACGCAGAGCGTGCGCGAGTCGTGCAGGTGGAAGCCCAGCAGTGCACATGCGGTCAGCGATGCCGAGCGCTGCGGCCAGTACACAACGACAGCAGTCGCAGCCATGCAGCTGGTTCTCTCTCGGAGTTTGTATGCGGTGACCCACACTCCATCAGCAGCGAGCTTCATGTTTCCCCCTGCATTTCGTCACTATTGAATTCCATTGCCAGTCGCCATCTTGAGCGCACAAGCACACCCGATGGACATGGAGGAGGAGCTCACGGCGCAGCGCGACGCCGCTATTGCCGTGACAAAAGAGCTCCAGCGCCAGCTGGTCGAAGTGCGCGCCGACGTGGAGCGCCGATTCGAACGCCGTGCGCTTACAGCCGAGCGGCTGCGACTCCACGCAGAGGCCGAGCTGCGCCGCATGCGTGACGAGTGCGCGTGGGAGCGCCATATGCACGCGCGCGTGCTCTACCTGTCGCTCTTTGCCGGCGTGCTCGGCGCACTCGCTGGCTGGTGTCTCGGGCTACAGTTGCTGCTGCTCTTTAACCAGCCGCTTGTGGGGTTCCTGCTCATTGTGCCGGCGATGCTTTTTGGTGGACTCGTTGGGCTCGCGATTGCCAAGGTGCGTGCGTCTACGTGTATATGGCTCACAGAGTGCAAGGGATGGCTCACAGGTGCGCATGTGTGTTTGTATATGTGTCCGTAACGTAACGCAAGCAGACCAAGATGCAGCTCGAGAGCCGCCAGCGAGACGCCAAACGCAAGCGCGTGGCACAGCACACAGAAGTGGAGCTCGCGCTGCTCGCTTCGCTCGACGCGGACGATGCGCCGCTCAGTGCATTCGAAGGCGTGCCTGGGCTCGCGAGAGACGAGCTGCGCGACGTGAACTGCAACGCAGCGGCGGCCGCGAGCGGCGAAAACCCAGCGGGCACGTTGCCGCCGTCAGCAGCCGACGCAGCGTCGTCTTCGCTGCTCGTTCGGTGCGCGGGCTTTGCGTGGCAGACGCTGCGCGTGTTTACAGACGTCGCGCTGAGCATGTACCATACAAAGGACCCGATGCGCGGTGCGCTGGCCCACGATGGCGGCGTCTCGGACTTTGCTGCTGGCCACAAACCGAAGGAGCAGTAGGAGTGAAGTGTTTTTTTCGCAGTGAATCCACCGTATCGCATGCGCGTTGCCTCTTGCCTCTGAGTTGAAGTGAGGGCCCAAATCTGCTCCGGCTCTTTTTCCCCAGCTTCCTCGAACGCCCATCCTTCTCGTGCACGCGATCCACTCCACTGGTGGAGTCAACAGGGTGGAATTGTGTTGTTGTTGCTGCTGTTGCGATGGTGTTTGTTATTGCGGTGGTGTTTGGCGTCCGAACACTCGCGCGCCATCTGGCAATGTTGACGCAGAGAAGGATGGAAGGCCGGTGTGAGCGTCCTCGGAGTGACCACTGACCAACTGACTGACACACGGACTCTGTATGGAGACGGAAGTGTACAATGTATTGGATTGTCTACAGGGGACGGAGGTGGTGCGTTCTCCCACCAAGTGGGTGAGTGGAAGCTGGCTCTAACGCGGCAGGGCAGCCAACTGCGCAGAGGAATAATAGGATATGGTACAGAGGGTGCTGCTCGGTCGGTGGCGCTCGGGCCCAATCACTCGCTCTCACACGGCCGAGAGCTCCGAGACGCCCGATGGACTCGACTCTTGGATCTCGCGCTTCGGGATCACCACAGAGTGGTGGGACGCTGCTGGCAGCTTCACGTCAGCCGAGATCTCGAACGGGATCAGGCTGAACTCGATGCTCACGGCCTTGCCAAAGTCGTCCGTGATTACGGACGCCACGAGCGTCAGCGTCGCTTCGCCGCTCGCGGTGCACGCCTGCACAACTGCGCTCGTGGCCGTGAGGCTGTCGAGTGCGCTCGTGACGATCTGGTCCAGACGCGCGCTGTCCACGCACAGGTAGTGGCGCAAGAGGTCTCTCTTCTTGAGGCTCTGCTCCGTCAGCCCCGTGTGGCCGAGGAACGCATGGTTGTACGTGATTGGCTGGAGCGCGAGGTCCATCACGACCCGCGCAGTGGACGACTGGTCAAAGCAGCGCTTGAAGAGGACGTCCGCGCCGCCCACTGCATTGCCTTTCTGTGCCTGGGCGCGGAAGACTTCAGCCTGTTTCTCTGCGCGCTCGGCCTTTTGCTGGGCGATGAGCAGGTTACTGCGGAGCATCCCAATGTAGTGGTGCGTGTGGTCGAGGATCGCTTGCTTGTTCTTCTTGCACTGCACGCCCGCGTCATCGAGCAGGTCTTTGAGCTGGTTGATGCGGTCGTTGAGCTTGAACATGCGCTTCTTCTCCTTCATGTTGAGGTCTTCGCGCGACCGCTTCGAGCCCGATGTGGACGACGACGCGCTCGTGACGGACGCTGGCTGCGCTGGGTAGTCGGCCGACACGTGCAGCATCTGCGCATTCATAGCGGACTGTGGGTAGTAGTGCGCAGCTGGGTTGTGCATGCTCATGAGGAGCGGCTCGTGGTCAAAGTCGCCGGGGTGTTGTTGTTGCTGCTGGTGGTGGTGGTGCTGTGGTGTCATAACGTGCTGCTGGTGCTGGGGTGTGCTGTGGACCATGTGCTGGTACTCGTGCATGGCGGAGCTGTGGTGCACGAGGCCGTGGAGCCCAGGGGGCAGGTGCGTCTCAAGCGTGAAGATCTTGGGCCGCTGTTCGTGATGGTGCTGCATGCCACTGTGCAGCTGGTGCTGTTCGTATTCGTGTTGTTGCTGCTGTTGCTGTTGCTGGTGGTGGTGCTGCTGCTGTGCGCCGGCAGACGAGTAGTAGTCGCTGTTCTGAGCGAGCATTGTGCTGGTGCTGGGTGGAGGAGAAGCTCACTGATGCGGAGAGAGAAGAGTGAGCGCGGGTTGAAAGATCGGGCGAATGCGGAATGCGGCGACGGTGGTGGTCGAAGTTGTGTGCGTGCGACGGTGCCAAATGGAGAATGACAAATGGCGGGCAGCAGCTGGCAGAGGAGGCAGGCAACGCTCGCTGGTTGCTCTCCTACCTGCCGGCAGTACGTAAGGTGGGGCGAACTGGGGCTTTCCTGTCCTCGTTTGCCCCACGTCGGGATTGCTATTGTTCACGAGCAGGCGACAGCGGGTGATTGGCATTGGGAGCAGAGAGCGCGCTGCACAGCTCGTGCCGGCGCGAATAAGAGCGGATCAGGCGGCGAGGACACACCGCACACTCGCTCTCCGAACTCGCACGCAATAGCCCATACAAATGAAAGGCAACGCGCAGAAGCCCTGAGCCCCAGGAACCCAGGTACCTGTGCGCGTATGGCGACCAACCGGGTTTGCAGCGAGCGAGCGGCTGCGGCTGCGGATAGGACGTCGAGGACTCGGGGTTTTCAAATATCGCTCTATTTCTGATACCCACCGATGTTAATAAACAACAGTAAAGTGAATGAATACAGTGAGTGCTACTGGGCCAGAAGGACAACCATTGTGTACTCCAAATCGCGAGTGTCGAGACGCGTGTCGAGATGCATGGCGCCGGCGTCAAGAGGAAGTCGCCGTCCTCCGCGGCCACGGGTCTTCAGCGCCAGCTCCATTAACGCCTTGGAGCGATTTAGCAAGCATTTTAGCCAGCATTTTAGCGAGCTTTCTGAGACATAAACTGGCATCAGGCCGTTTTCTACAACCTGACGACAGTTTCTGGACGCAGCTGCGCTCGAAGCTTCGAGAGCTTCGCTTGGAGCGTCGAAAATACCTTGGAGTTTGTATCCGGAAATTCGCACATCTCCCCTGACCTTTCGCTCCATTTTCGCGCGCCATTTTTAAAATTAAAAATCGAGCCACAAGCAAATTGCTTGGGCTGTGTCCTTGCTGAACACACCTGCATCACCTCTGCAGTGCGAGAGACACCATCGACCACGCTGCGAGAGGTGGGTGGTGCGCGTGCACCTCCGTTTGAGTGCGAGGCCCCTTTGTGCTGAAAAGATGTTGATCAGTGAAATGGCCACTGCTGGTCATCTCGACTTCGTTGGCCGATTCACCGCAGAGGTCGGATCAACCAGCCACCAGGTGGCGCGATGCAAGCCAACCCCGCCTCTCTGCCGATTTCACAGCTGGCCCCGCGCACAGACAATCATGGGTTCAGCCTCCCGGATCGATCTGAACTCGCCTCGTTTGTCCGCTCTGCTGTCGTGTTTGGAGAACTTGCAACATGTCTGTGAGCAAGAACCACGAAACGACGCTCTCTTGACGCTACCGAATTTGTCTCCATCCGCGCTCGTTGTCTGCTGTGTTCTCTCGTGCAATCGCTGCACGATTCGCGCGATGTGGCTTCTTGAGCTCGCTCAACGAGTGAGTTCCTGGCATTGATCACTGCGCAACGCAAGTCGCTCAAAACAAGCAAGCAAGGGACTGGCTGAATCGTTGCTCATGGCGCATTGCTGTGACAACAGAGAATAGCTGGCCACTGCACGTGCACTCGTGTACTGTGCATCTCAACGTGCTCGTTTGTTTGTTGGACGTCGCGCTACTCCAAGTCATGATGGTTGCATCATGGAGATTTCGAGCTTGCAAGGTGCGCGGTTCAGAGCAACGATCAGTAGTGGCGGCAACTCGCAACGGTCCGACATCCGAGATGGTCACTTGAGTTGACAAGTGGGACGTTGGCCACCACCAGGATGGTGGCCACAGCGGAGGCAACGAGTGATAACGAGAAGGTGATGGCAGATGCACTCGCTCGCGTGCGGCAGGCAGCAGCTTCTCTTTCGGCGTCAACCCCGAGCTTCGTTTCAAAAGTTGTCATTGTATGCGTGCTGAACACTTCTGCTGACTCGCGCCGTTTCGTTTCAGACTTCGCTATTGAAGTGGACCACTTCACTCCGAATTCGACAACCAAGTGGATCCTGCAAATCCATGCGGAACGTTCTCACTCAACGACAACCTTCTCTCTTCAATGGCCAGCTCCGTCCGCCGAAACGTCCTCCGTCTCCTGCCGCTCGCGAGCGAAAGTGACATCCAGCGCGTCGTGGCGCTCGAAGCCGGGTCGTACCCTCCTGACGAGGCCGCCTCCGAGCACAACATCCGCCTCCGCCAGCAGC
>JAASFJ010001063.1:0-12271 GCA_023333755.1 Globisporangium uncinulatum
ATCAGAAGTAATCATTGTACCCAGCAGGATTACACCAAGTGCAGAACTAACGTATTCAAAACAAACACTCTTGTGCAGAATGTTGTCATGAATACGCTAGTGAGCACGGGTGAGTGTTGGTTGGTTATCGTGAGTGATGGTGAGTCCTCACAGATACTCTGCCACAATACCCAGCTCGCTGCGTACATCACGCCAACCACTTTGAATTTGCTCAATTCGGCCTTTTTGCCGAGATACGACAAGTTCGTGCTCACTTGTGCACCCGTCTGAAAAACAAAACTTTTCCGACGGGAGCCAACTCGGCGCGAGACGTGTCCCTGTACATTTTTCACATCGTCCACCATAAGTTCTCCTGCGCTGTGGGATGGACTGGCGTACGTTGATTTGTGACGCAAATTTTTTGCTGAAGCTCGAATAAACGAGAATTTGAGTACGTGTGCTTGTTGCCTCGAATACAAATCAAAATGGCATTGATTTTTAGGGTATTAAATAGGAGTGGTGTGCACCAGTGAGAATGGGGAGTGTACTGTAATTGCGCCGGAAGTTGTGAGTTTTTGTTGTTCTGATGGGATCGTTGGCATTCCCAGGAATTCTGAAGTCGTTTTGGTTCTGTTGTGACTCCATGAATCGAGTCCTCCGTCTCTTCACTCTTCAACTTGCCAAGAAACAAACTCGGTGTCGGTTGAGCACATCACATTGTCTCGGTAGCTAAAGCAAGCATGTGGTTCAGCCCTCTTGCCATGCCTCAATGGTACTTATCGGGCCGTAGCAACTACGGTTTTGCAGGCTTCTTGGCGGCACGCGCACGCTGGATCGACCCGGACATGGCCCAGCACCGCGATCTATCGGGGAAGCACTTTGTCGTCACGGGTGCGAACGCTGGTCTGGGCTTTGCCATCGCTGCGCAGCTCGCGAGCCGCCACGCCGACGTGCACATGGTGTGTCGCGACGCTGGCCGCGCCGACGCCGCGCGCCGTGAGATCATCGAGCGCGCAGAGGCGGCAGGTGTGCGCGACCCGCGTGTGCACGTGCACTTGGCGGACCTGGGCTCGATGGC
Source organism: Globisporangium uncinulatum (assembly GCA_023333755.1). Lineage (NCBI taxonomy): Eukaryota > Oomycota > Peronosporomycetes > Pythiales > Pythiaceae > Globisporangium > Globisporangium uncinulatum. The sequence goes on from JAASFJ010001063.1 coordinate 1,058, forward strand.
GAGCGTGCGTGCGTTCGCTGTCACGTTTGCAGAGACGCACACAGCGGTCCATGGGCTCATCAACAACGCTGGCGCGCTCTTCAACGAGGAGACGCGGTCGGCAGACGGGCAGGAGATGACGATGGCGATTGCGCTCAATGGCTCGTTCCTGCTCACAGGGCTGCTGCTGCCGCTGCTCCAGAACGCACCGCGTGGCCGTGTCGTGAACGTGTCATCCGGTGGTCAGTACCTCATTAACGCCGACCGGTGTGACCTGCTCGGCGAGGCAAACACAGGCGCCGCGTACAACGGCACAGCGGCGTACGCGCTTGCGAAGCGCGTGCAAGTGGAGCTCACGAAGCGGTGGGCGGTCGGACCAGCGGCTCAGGACGTGGTGTTCCAAGCGATGCACCCCGGGTGGGCGATCACGCCTGGAGCGACGACGTCGATCGGCGACTTTGTCAAGCGGCACGAGCACATGATGCGCGACATGGAGCAGGGAGCGGACACGGCCGTGTGGCTCGCGATCGCCGACGCGCCGGCGGCAGCGAACGTGAACGGACGCTTCTGGTTCGACCGCGAAGAAGCGCGGACGGACATGCGCCTCGCAGGCACGAGCTGGAGCGACGAGGACCGAGCAGAGCTTTGGAATAAGTGTGAGGAAGCGTGCGGGTGGGCGATTCCGCGGTGAGAAGTGAGCAACACTGACTGTTGCCAGCCTCAGCCAATATCAACATCAATATCAACAGTCATGTCGTCCTGAATGAAGTAGTTCGTATCAGATGCGAGAGTACTGGCCTGGATGAACTGGGAGGATCTGTGACCGATTAGAGTCGAAACGTCGGTTACGGTTTCTAACCTGGCGCTCCACACGTCACACTCACCAAGCCACCAGGACACGACTGCAAGTACTGTTGTTGACGGAGCCAAGCGTCGTCATCTCACCAGAAGCGCGCCACATATCGTAGTCGTATCGCATCGGCCATCGACAGCGGTCCATTGCCATGGACCCTCAGAATGACAGCATCGTGTTGGAGGAAGAGATTGACCCGAACTACGAGCCGACCGAGCGCGAGGTGCTCGAGTACGCGACGTGGCTCGGCATGGACCTTGAGAACGAGCAGGACCTCTTCTGGATCGCACGCGAGGGCTTGAAAGTGCGTCCCTGTCTCTCTCTCACACGTTGTTGTTGCTGCATGCCTACCCATCGACATTGTTGCAGTCGCGTCGCTCAGTCTGCCGTACTACTACTGACCTACTATCTCCCATGCCCAGGCGCCGCTTCCAGAGAACTGGAAGCCGTGCAAAACGACAGACACGGAGGAGATCTACTACTTTAACTTTGCGACCGGCCAGAGCACGTGGGACCACCCGTGCGACGAGGTGCGGTGGACTACCGCGCTCACTCTCAGCGCCTCGATGTCAAGTGGGTCGTGATGTTGTGGCCGTGGCTTACAAGATTGAAGAATGCCGCGCCCAACTGCCACCAGTTCTACAGGAACTTGTACGAGGAGAACAAGAAGAAGCGCACTGGCGGCGGGAAGAAGCCGCAGGTGAGTTGACTGCTTATTACTGGCGTGGGTGACTGAAGTGGCCGTTGCTCACCATCATCATGTGCACTGTACACGTTGGCACTAGGATGGGGACGAGAAGAAGAAGAAGGAGAAAGAGGACGTGGCTGAGCTGCTTGGACGCAAAGCAGGAGGCGGGGGGAAGAAGAAGAAGGCGTCGCTGAGCAGAGCCGAGCCCCTCGGGCCCCCGACGCTCGGGAGGGCGAATCCACTTGAGAAGAAGCCCCTCCCTGGCCTCTCGGGCAAGTTGGGGGTCTTAGGGGCTCCTGGTGGCGGACCGACGCTCGGCGGCCTGAAGGCTGCCTCTGGCCTCGGAGTGCGTTACGTGACGTTACGCTGTCGTGTAGAGGACAACTAAGTGCGACTGTCGTAGCGTGACGATTCGGCTCATGCTCATGGTGTGCTTGCGCGTTTGTGGGGCCCACAGCGCCTTCGAGGAGTGGCGAAGGAAGCTGACGAGAGCAAGGACGACGGCGACGACTCGAGCGACGAGCCGTCCATCTCCCTCGGCGGTCTCTCGAAGCCGCCGCTCGGTGGCTTGCTGACCAGGAAGCCGCTGTCGTCGCCTGCTCCGAAACATAGAGACACAAAGGCTGAGATGAACGAGCTTGCGGCCGAGTTTGAGGTAACAAAGCAGCGGATCCTAGACGAGCAGGCGGCGGCGGTCCAGGCGATGGAGGCGGCTCACCAGGAGGCAATCGAAACCCTTCGTCAGAAGCTCCAGAAGCAGCTGCGCGACGTTGAAGAGGACGGCGAGAGCAGTGCAAAGCAGCGGAAGCGGGAGCTCGACAAGAAGCTCAACAACCTCGAGAATCAGTTCGATCGCGACGAGAATGCGCTCTTGCGGGAGCGCAAGGAGAAGCTCAAGCGCCTCGACAGTGACGGCGACGCTGCGCTCGCGCACAAGCGTCAGGACCTCGAGCGTGAGATCACGACTGAGACCGATCGCATGACGGCGCGACACACCGTGAAGATGCGCGAACTGCAGGAGACGCACGACCGTGAGGAGAAGGCGCTAGAGACGAAGCTGACGGCGGCGTTGGGAGCCAAGGCTCGTGACGCCAGCGCTGCGAACGAACTTAAGCGCGAGAGCGAGAGGCTTGCAGGTGAGCTGGCGTCGCTCAGCAGCGACCTCGCGGCGGTTCGGAGCGAGCGAGATGCGCTCAAGGAGGCGAAGAGCGAGGCCGAGAGCGGCCGCAGGCACGCGGAGCAGGAGCTCGCGTCTTTGCGCGACAATATCACTGCGGGGACGGGCGGCCGGGTGGAGGATGAGACAGAAAAGGTGCTTGCGCAAGAGCTGGCAGAGCTCAAGACGGAGCTCGACTCGGTTCGCACCGAGAGGAGCGGCGCGAACGCGAAGCTCCAAGACGCGCAGCGAGCAGTCGAGACGCTGCGTGCAGAAGGCGTGTCGAAGAGCGAGCAGCTCGTGAGGACAGCTGCAGAGTTTGCAGCACTGACGAAGGAGCTCGAGGCGGTCCGTTGTGAGAGCAACGAGCTGGCACACAGTAAGGTCGCTGTCGAGGCGACGCTGTCCGAGGTGCAGCTGGAGAGCCCGCAGGCAATGGCGCAAGCGAGAGCAAACGCCGAGCGCAAGTTGGAGCAAGCGAAACGCGAGCGCGAGACGCTGGAGCGGGAAGTCGCGACGCTTCGCGAGAGGAGCCAAAGCGTGAGCAGCGAGCCGAGTGGCCGAGCGGAGGAGCTGGAGCTCGCACTGGCGATGTTAAAGCAGGAGGTTGATGCGCTTCGGAGAGAGAGCGAGTCGGCGAAGAAGCTGAAGGTCGACGCCGAGTCCCGACTTACGCGGGCGCAGCACGAGGTCGAGACGCTACGAAGCGAGCTCACTGCGCGCCTTAAGGAGGACGCTGGAGCTGCCGAAGACGATGGACAGCGTGACGTCGTCGAGGAACTGACACGCGAGCTGACATCGATGAAGCACGACCTCGAGTCTGCGAAGAGCAAGAAGGACGCGCTCGTTCGCGACAAGTGCGCATCTGAAGCTAAGCTCAAGCAGGCAGAAGATGCGGTCGAGACACTCGACACAGAACTGGCGACGCTGCGTCGCAGCAGCACTGACGCATTGAATGCCGAGCGAGAGACGCAGCTGCTAGCGACACGAGAGCTGAAGACGGCGCTTGAAGCGATTCGGTCCGAGAGGGACGAGCTGCAGCAAGCGCTGGCCGCCGCTGAAACAAAGTCCCGACTCGCAGCGACGAGCGTGGAGCAGAGCGAGAGCTCCCGTACAGACGACGTGAAGCAGTTACGTGCGGAGGTCGCAGCGTTGCAGCAGCAGGAGCGCGCACTTCGAGACGAGCTGGCGGGTCTGCAGCAGCAGAACATGGTGCTTGCGGACGCGAAGCGGACGTTAGAGGTGCAGGTGGTGCAGGCCTCGCAGGCCTCGCTGGCAGCGCGAGCTGAAGCGTCGAGTGCCAGGGACGAGCTGAGCGACGTGCAGGAGCAGCTGCAGGTACTCGCAACGACGAACACCCAAGTGAAAGAGCAGCTGCTCAAGGAGACGAACGAGAAGAAGCGGCTGCGCGAGCGGCTCGACGCGCAGGAGAGCGAATTGCGCCAAGTGGCGGCCGAGCGGACGCTTCTAGCGACACAGCTCAACGATCTCATCGCTTCGCACCAGCAGCACGCGCAGTCGAGTGCGCTCGAGTCGGTTGCGGAGCTCACAAGGCAGAAGTTTGAGATCGAGCAGCTGCAGGCGACGCTGAAGGCCGCGAGCGACGCGAGGACGCGGCTGGGCGAGCGGGTGAAAGCGCTCGAGAACGACGTCGAGACGCAGCAACAGCACGCCCAGCGGGCGGCGCTGGCCGAGAGTGCGAAGCTCCGGCGGGAGATCGAGCAGCTCGAAGCGGCCGCCAAGATCACGAGCAGCGACCGAGCCCGAGTCGACGAGAGAGTGAAGGCCTTGGAAGCAGAGGTCGAGACGCAACGACAGCGGGTACAGAAGGCGGCGCTAGAGGCGCTGTCTGACGGCTCGACGCTGAAGCGAGAGACGGAGCAGCTGCAAATAGCGCTCCAGACTGCGAACAGCGACAGAGCGCGGCTTGACGAGCGCGTGAAGCTGCTCGAGAGCGAGATCGACGCGCACCAGCGACACGAGCAGTCGAGTGCGTTCGAGGCACACGCGGAGCTCACGAGGCAGCGGTACGAGATGGACCAGCTGCAAGCAATGGCGAAGGTCGTGAACGACGCGAAGACGCGGCTCGAGGAGCGCGTAAAGGTGCTCGAGAGCGAGCGCGAGTCGCTCACGGTGGCCAACAGCCAGCTGACGGAGAAGGCGCGTGCGAACGCGTTTCGGACAGCGGAGCTGGAGAACGAACTGCGCACGGCGACGGTCGAGCGGGACCGGACGCGGCAGCTGAAGGAGATAGTCGAGTCGCAGCGAGAGGTCGAACAGGCCGGCGTAGTCGAGGCGCAGGCCGAGCTCACACGGCAGAAGTGGGAGCTCGAGCAGCTCCAAGCGGCGGCGAAGCTTGCGAACGGGGAGAAGGCGCGACTTGAGCAGCGAGCGAGGCTTCTGGAGACTGAAGTGGAGTCGTTGGCGATGGCCAACAACCAACTGGCAGAGAAAGCCCGTGCGAACGCCTTCAGGACAGCGGAACTGGAGAATGAGCTCCGCACTGCGGCCGTGGAGCAGGAGCGAGCGAGCGAGCGCAAACGAAGCGCCAGCAAGACCCCGAGACGCGAGCGGTCGTCGCATCAAGACGGGCACGACGGAGGAGGGTCGTCGAGGAAACCGCAGCGAAAGACGACAAGCGGAGGAGCGACAGACTACCGCAAGTGGAGCAAGCGTCTAGAGGTCGAGATCGAAGTGCTCTCCAAGATGCAGTCGCTCGTGATGAACCAGCGACGTGAGCTACGGAAACAGTCAGGTACATCGCTCTGTCGTTTTCCAGAGTGGCTCGGAGGCGTCTGCTCATTCAGTTGCTGACACCACGCGTGGTCGTGCTGCTCACTCTTTCCATTCCAGTGGGCGACAAGCTGCGGTCGAGACACGGACGAGTTCGAAGGAGCAGCAACAACCATAACGCCGGCGTCTCTGGCGACAACGAAGACGACGGCGACGACGGTGTCCTCTCGGACGGCGAGTGCAACAACGACAACCAGTCGGAGATCGACTCGCTGCTCGATACGCTCGAGAAGCTCAACGACGAGCTCATGTCGGAAGCAGACGATCACCGCCCACCAGGCGAGAGTGGGAGCTTCCACCACCCGCACCAGCGTCTTCGAGCCTTCACTCCTTCGATGGATCGGTACCGCGGGTGGGAGTACTACCCTGAAGGACCCGAGAGCATGCGCAGTGGCTACTGCCCTCCAGCGTACACGATGGTGCCTCCCGACTTCAGTCCGATGTGGCGATACCCACCGAGCGCCGCGTCCCTTTCGCGCATGGCGATGCCTGGCATGGCGATCGACGGTTTCTACGCCCCACCGGGGGTAGACATGTATGCGCCAACGTCAGTGGCGCGAGAGACTGGCTTTGGCCGCCCGTTTCCTCAGAGGTATCTTACCGTACTGTGTGCGTCTCGTGCGGTGGATGACCGGGTCGACAGTGACTGACGACTCTTTCTCTCCCAAAACGCTACTCTAGGATGGCGAAGCTGTCGCGACGCACTCGGAGCGCTTCCGAGCGCACGCCAGAGCGCACAGACCCGTTCCAGCGCCAGATCTCTCGCTGGGCGAAAGACCGCGAGCGGGTGCAGCACGCAGCGACCCGCCACGCCCACTGGCTCACGGGCATGTGCGAAGAGCTCCGGCGGTACGGCGCGCAGTACAGTCAGGACGCCGAGGAGCGGCGCGACGCTGCGGCGGTCGCGTCACTGGAAGCAGACGACGGCACCTAGCGCAGCGTTGGTTCTTCTTGTCCTGCTGTTTGAACACCGCTCGCAGTCGCTGTCTACTGGCTTGTGTGTGTGTCTGTCTGTGTCTGGCTCTGTCTAGCTCGTCGACGGCCGCGCTGGCGTCGTTTGCGCTGTCGCCTTGTAGTGATGCAGCGTCTCGACCCAGTACCGCAGCGTTTCTTGGTCGGCGCACCGGAGCTCGTACGTGCGGGCGGCGTGCGGGTTCAGCCGCGTGCTCAGGTCCACGACGACGTCAAAGTAGAAGGCGCTGCCGCGTCCGTCGTGGCGGTGCACGAGGATGCTGGCGATGCGCGCGACTGGGAAGCCTCCTCGCGGAGCGAACCCGCGCGCGCTGTCGTCGCGGCTGAAGTGGTACGAGAGCACGAACGTCTTGGAGTCGACCTTGAACCAGCGCTTCTCCCAGCCACGGAAGATCGACGCACTCTTCTTCTCGAGCAGCCCTTCGAGCACCGGCAGCGAACTGCGAGCTGCGTCCGCCTTGACGTGCAGCCGGTGCACCTCACGGACGAGCGAGAGCATCGCAAAGCCCACGTCCCGAAGCTCCAGCGCTTGGATCGTGTCCACGTCGGCTGCAAACTGCGCGAGCTCTGCGCTCGTGTCTGGGAAGCCGCCTGCGATGCGGCGCTTGAGTCCCTCGACTCGCGCCTGGAGCCCGTTAAAGTCCCGGATCGGCGGCAACACCGTCCCAGGAGCGACATCAGCTGCGGGAAGCGCGTTCGTCGGCTGCTGCGCTGGTGACCTGCTGCTCGCTGGCAGGACGTGGATGCGGAGGCTGTCGCTGAGGTGGTGGCCCGGAAGAGCACTGTTGCTCTCCGTGTCCTCGTTCGCCTCAGCAGCTGTGCTGCTGCGTTCTGCCACGTAGCGCTTCATAGCGCCGCTGTCGGACTGCGAGCGGACAGCTCGGCGCACAGCGAGAGCGTCGTCGTTCGTCTCAGGACTCAATGGGCTATTCGCTAGTGCCTGGTGGCTACTACCACCGCTGTCGCCACTGCTTGGACCAGCGACCAGAGCTGTCGCCTGTCTTGCAGCTGTCGCTATAGGCGAAAGCGACAGCTGCGACCCCACGACCTCAAGCACACGCTTGCGCATCGTGTCTTTGAGGAACGTGACGCTGTTTCTCGCGGTCGACGGCCCACGCTGCTGTTTGAGGCGCTTGTAGACCTCCCACGGCACGTCCTCGCTCTCAATGTCCTCTGGCTCGGCGCTGTCGAAGAGCGCCTGCATACTGCGCAGCTGGAGCGCGTCAGCCGGGACGCCGCGAGCGAGACTCACGAGCGCGAGACTGTTGAGCGTCTCGGCGACCTTGAGGCTGTTGGCGCCGCCGTGGCAGCGCTCGCGGATTGCTAGCGCACGCTCCAAGTGCTGCTGTGCCACATCCGGCGAGCCGTGGAGTCGGTAGAGCGTCCCGAGTTCCTGGAGTGTATCGGCCGCGAGCTCCTCTGCGTGTATTGTGAGAAAAGTGGTCGGGAGTCAATGTGGGGCGGTGGTTAACAGCCGCACGCGTGCGAGGACGCACCGGGGCCGAACTTGTCGTGGATCACGAGCCGTCGGTGGAGCAGCGGCAGCGCTTCGTGGAGCGACCCGCGCATGCGCAGCAGCAGCGCGAGCTGCGCGAGGTCGTCCGCAATGGCCGGGTCGACTGATGCGGGGTACGGACGAAGGGAATGGAGTGAGCGAAGTTGTTGATGGAGAACGAAGAGGAGGGAGCGAATAGACCATCCATAGCAGACACTGTGCACGTAAAGGCGGGGCGTACACTCGCCGTGGACGCTCTGCATGGAGTGGAGCACCGCCTCCTGCTTGGCGATCGCCACTTGCAGCACATCGACGTCCACATCGTCGTCTCCTGTCGCCATTATTCCGAACAATGATCGGAAATTCCTATCGGAAACGGTTGCCAATTGTGCGCGGATTCAATACTGAATTCAAGTGATAAAGTGCAGTAGCAGAATGTATTATTGATAATAAAGTAAAGCCATGTGTGTTTGTCCACCTGCAGCTTCAACTTGGTGGCGGTCTCAGCAGCTCACTGGGCTGGAGTGGCGCGAGCGCGCTTGTCGGTGCGGCGCCAGAGGAAGAAACCACCGACGAGCCGGAAGGCGACGTTCAGCACTGCGAGGAGGAGGCAGTCGAACCACATCTTGCCGGGCTTGACGCTGTTGTTCGCGAGCACGTCGGCGCCAGAGGTGGCGATGCAGCGTGTGGGGCCGTTCGGGTCGCACGCAATGTGGGGGACGCTGCTCCAGTACGCGCGCATGAGGCCGTGGAAGCAGTACTTGATGGGCGAGATCTGCTGGAGCCAGATAAAGTAGTCGGGCGTGCTGTCGCTGTTGAGGAAGAGGCCGCCGAAGAGGAGGAACGGCAGGATGAAGAGGATGCCGAGGATCGGCGCCACGTCCACGCGCTTCGCGAGGCACGAGACCATGTAGCCAAGCCCTGTAGCGCAGCTCCCAATGAGCGCAATGATGAGGTAGAAAGAGAAGAAGACCTCGGCGTTGTCGTCGCCAAAGCCGACCATGAAGTAGCACGGCAGGAGGAAGATGATGGGGAAGAAGAGCTGGAACGGGAGCTCGCTCACGTTCTTGGCAAAGTACCACGTAACGACGTTGTAGAGACCGCCGTTGTGCTCGCGCACGACGAGCGGGATCTCGAGCGGCACGCTGATGAACTCGGGGTTCGCGGAGCTGAAGAACTGGTTCACTGCGATGAAGAAGATGGCGCCCGTGAAGTCCTGGACGCCTTTCTGGTTCGTCTTGAGGCGTAGAAAGATGAGGCCGATCATGAGTGTGATGAAGAGCGTTGAGCCGATCCGCGCCTTGAAGCCGATGACGTCCCGCACGAGACGGAGCGAGTTGCGCTTGCAGAGCACAGCGATCTGCGTCAGGACGCCGGGAGCGTACACGACGTTGCCCTCTTTCTCGATGAGCTCGTTCGCGTCTTTCACGGCGCTCACACTCGGTTGCTGCCGATCTTGCGTCGCTTGCACTTGGATCTGCGCGTCAGCGTTGGTGTTGGTGCTGGTGGCGAGAGCGGTGGCGCGCTCAGTCCACGCGGCCACGAGGTTCTGCACGCGGACCTTCGCTTCCGGCTGGTCGTCCATCACGACGAGTTGCTTCATAAAGTAGTCGGACGGGTTCATGAAGGCCGGGCACTGGCAGCCGTGCTTGGCAAAGTGCGCAATGCTCTCAGACGCCTTACCGTTGAACACGGTGCAGCCGTCCACGAGCAAGTAGAGCTTGTCAAAGATGCCAAAGAGCTCAGACGAGGGCTGGTGGATCGTCGCGATGACTGTGCGGCCGCTGCGAGCGAGGTCGCGCATGAGAAGTGTCACAGTCTCGGCCATGAAGCTGTCAAGCCCCGACGTGGGTTCGTCCACGAACAGCAGCGACGGGTTCGTGAGCAGCTCGGTGGCGAACGACAAGCGCTTGCGTTGGCCGCCCGAGAGCCCCTTCACGAGCGCGTCGCCGATCGGCGTGTTGGTTACCTTGGTGAGCCCGAGCTCGCTGATGATGCTCGCGACGTGCTCTTCACGTTGGTCCTTGGTCCAAATCCGACCCATGCGCAGCTCGGCTTGGAACGTCAAGTGCTCCAGCACAGTCAGGTTGGCGTAGAAGAGGTCGTCCTGCATCACGTAGCACGAGTGGCGCGCCACCGCCTTGGACCACTTCTTGCCGTTCACGAGGATGCTGCCCGTGCACTCGCGGTTCCGCGCCGAGATGCAGTCGAGCAGTGTGCTCTTGCCGGCACCGGACGGGCCCATGAGGACGAGCAGCTCGCCTGGCACCGCCTCGCCCGACACATTCTGCAGGATCTTCTTCTCCTCGAACTTCTTCGTCACCGGGTCCCGGAGCTTGACGTTGAAGTTGATGTTCTCCCACGTGACTGTGAGCTTGGGGATCTGCGCCGTTGCACGTAGGGCCCCAGCACTGCTCTGCGCGCGCTCCTTCTTCGCGACGTCGATGACTGTGTCAGGCTCTGGCGGGCTGGCTGAGATGGCGACCGGGACGGTCATGGCTGGAGACAGTCAGACACGAGGGAGGGAGTGTGGAGGCTGATGGAGGCTGAAGCTGGCTGGAGTGCTCCGATAGAGCGCGCAGGTTGGCGAATGAGAGGAGTGCTGACAGCGCAGCCACCGAGAACGGCGGAAGGATCAAGGCACTACTACGTGGCTCCGAAGCACGAGGTGAGACCCCAGAGCCGGAGTTAGCGCCATATCGCCTGCATGCGATGCGTTCACGGCTTAGCTGTCTGGAGAACTGCTGTAGACGCCTGGATGCGCCACCGCCGAATGCAAGAGAAGACGGAGGGCATGCATCCGATGCCAAATCGAGCTTATCGGCGACGCTCCCACGTCTCACACGTGCTAAGCCATGTGCGAGACGGAATTGGAAGTCCGAAGAAAGATAAAAGGAGACCACCGCTCCGACCAAGCCTCCGCACCTCTTGGAGATCCACATGAGTGCACAGCAAACACAAGAGCGGGTGTGATCATGGACCCGCACGTGCAAGCGCTACACCTCAAGACAGAAGCAGGCCAGTAGCTGTTCTTTGCATACCTTCGTTCCTGCAAGGGATTACTTCTGATATCAATGTTCGTGTTGTCCCTCCCTTCGGTAAGTGCTGTTGACAGCGCAACATACTTGTGTGATGCAGTCATGTGGGTAGTGACCTGATCCATTGATGGAATGCGTAGGTCGGCGACATTCTATACGAGCTCGCGTACAGGACCGACTCGTCCGTCTACTCAGACGGACGACGGCGGATCTTTATACTCGGGGACCTGGCCAACATGC
>JAASFJ010001064.1:0-12260 GCA_023333755.1 Globisporangium uncinulatum
GTTGTGAGGTACCCGATCTCGGCGTTCGGGTGCAGCCCAAAGAGCGGGGGTGCCTCTGGCACCATGTGCTTCTCAATGTAGTTGGCGTAGTCAGCAAAGTCGAACTCATCTGGGTTCGGCGACTTGAAGCCCGGTCCGAGCTCCATCGCACTTAGCAGTCCCGGGTTGATGAGCACTGTCAAGTACGTGTTGTTCGTGCGCCGGTCCCACGAGTCCGTGATGTGGCCGCCGTACATGATCTCACCAATGATGTACCGGATGTCGTCCCACGGCACGGTCGGGTTGTTGTCCACGTACGAGTGCAGAATGTTGGCGCAGATCGTGAGGTCGCCCGTGTTAAAACTGTACGCGCGGCTCCAGCCCTGCTGCCCAAAGCGCCGGCGCCCGAGCACGATCGCGTGGAACCAGCAGAGCGCAAAGAGACAGGCCTTGAAGTCCGACGGCTTGGTGCACGCATGCACCTTGTCTTCGCTAAAGTTGGCCCACGCCCGGCGCAGGTTCGACTGGATGTCTGACGGCGCTTCGTTCGCGACTTTGATGCAGCTCTGCAGGAGCGACTCGGGGATGTTGAGCATGTCGGGCAACGGCGGGGGCTCAGCCGAGATGAAGCACCGGAACGTCTCGTGCGCGCCGTCGGTCGCGACCTCTTCGAGCTGCCGTTCGAGCGTTGGGAGCCACGACTGCATGAGGTGCACGTTCTGGAGGATGATCCAGCCGCCGTCCGTGCTGAGCTTCTTGAGCGCCTCACCGGCGTACGCTTCCTGGCCTTGCCCCATGGAGATGTTGATAAAGTTGCCAGTCTCGAGGCTCACACCGTTCGCGCGTCCGAGCTTCTCGACCCACGGCGTTGGATCGACGCCTGGAAAGAGCACAAAGAAGATCGGGATCGACGAGTTTGTCTCCAAGTACGTCGCCTCCATGTTGAACGGTGGTTGCGTCACGTACTCTTCGCCGAGCGAGTCGAGAATGAACGTCCGCAGAGCGTTCGTGACGCGGTCTGGACGCAGTGCTCGCAGCAAGATCATGCGCTGGAACGGCGAGAGTTTGACAAAGTCCCCTGGCAGCTTTTGGCGCTCTGCGTCCTCGGCGGCGAACCACTTGCGCCACTCGTCCGGGTCGTTCTGGATCGCGTCCCCGAGTCCTTGGAAGCACTTGAGCTGCTCGAGCGCCTTGATCTTTGCCCAGAGCGGCGCGAGCAGCCACTCGGACGCGGACCCGGCAGTGCCAGCGTCTGGGCGGGACTTGCTGATGAGTACGTACTCGACCTCTGCGTCCGTCAGCAGCCCGTCCTTGAGCAGGATCTTGAGCGTGAGCATCGTCGCAACTGTGAGCTTGTCGCGCTCAAAGAGTCCGCGCCGTACGTAGTTGTACACGCACGACGTGATGCTCTCCATCAGCACACGGCAGCGAGCTAACATCTCGTCGTCCGTGAGCTCCGGGACTTCGCTCTCGGCGCTGTCGCCTCCACCAGTGCTGTCGTCGCCTGCCCCGGTGTCCGCTCCAGCGCTTGCGGCGTCCACGTCTGGTCGCTTCATCGGGACGCGGTAGATCCCTGAGAGGAAGACTTGCTGGAAGGACGCGAGCGAGTAGATGTAGTACGAGTGGACTTTGCTAATGTCGTTCATGAGGAAGAAGAGGAGCGCCCCACGCGCAGCGATGCTCCGGTACTTCTCGCTCGTGACGTTCACGGACTCTTGCGTCTTCTTGGCCGCCTCCATGTTGTTCTGCGTCAGCTGCGCCTTGTACTTGGTGTCGCTCAAGATGCTGATGAGCGGCTGGTTGTTCGTAATGTCGTCGTCGGCGCTCGCAAGGTAAAAGAGAATGTCGTCTTCGAGCTTCTTGAGCTCGATCTTGCCGTTGTTCTGCTCCTGGATGAGCGTCTCGCGCTTCACAGCGAGATCGTTGCGCTCTTTCGAGACGACGAGGTTCAGCAGTTGATCCTCAAGCCCAAGGATCGTGACGGTGAAGTTCACGATCGTGCACTCTGCTTGGATCTCAGGTGGGTAGTGCGGGTTCCCGAGCTTCGTGTGCAGGTACAAGTGGAAGTTGTCGTTGTACGGCACAGACGCATCACCAATCTGGATCTCGTACCGTGCGCCACGGCGTGACGTGGAGCGCTGGATGACAGGGGCGAGGATCGGGTCGATCTTCTCGCCCAGGTTCTCAATCAGGAACGCGCCGTCAGTGCCGATCGCAGTCTTGAGACGCTCGATCCAGAGCTTCTGGCCGACACGGACAATGATGAGGTTGCTGTGCGCTTCCATCTCTCGGATCCACGCGATCGCTTGCAGTTGTGGGTCGATGATGAGCGGCCGGCGGCCCATCGTGACAGTCGTCACGACGATCGCACCGTTCTCAGTCGACACGCGGTCGGACGGGAGCTTCTGCGTGTTCCACTGCGCGATCTGTGCGTCGTCTGTGAGGATCAGGAGCGGGTTCGACTCGTCTGACATGGCAATGCTCTCACCACCGGCAGCCGTACGCAGGAACGGCACCCAGTGCTTGTTGATGAGCTCGTCACGGAACGGCTTCGTGAACGGGCCAATGTACGAGATGAACGCAGAGGCGAGCAGCACGTCACCGACGAGCAGGTCTTTCTCTTTCTGCAGCTGGAGCACGTTGATGCCCCAGCGCACATTCTCGCTCGAGAGGTCGTTCGTGAGCGTCCCTGCGAGCTTCATCTTGCGGTTGCCCTGTTCGACCGAGTTGATCGCGTCCTCCTTCTCCTTCTCTGCCGCAGCCGCTTCTTCCAGCAGCTTGTCAAGCTTCGCTTGGAGCTCCGCGACGAGTGTCGTGACTTCGTGGAGTCGGGTGTTGGCCGCCTCAAGCTCGACGTTCGCGGTCGCGAGCGCCTGTCGCTTCGGCTCGACAGTCACGACAATGTCGTAGTACATGACAATGTTGATGACCCACGAACAGAGCCCTGCAGCTGCGCGGTTCTTGGTCAAGATCGTGTCGTAGTTGAAGTGTTCCTTCTCAAGGTACTCGCGCACGTCTTTCCAGTTTACTGCCGGCACCTTGCCGTCGTCCACGACCTGCTTGAAGCCGACGAGGTACTCAATGTACTCGGGGATGTTGCCCAGGAGCTGTTTCTTCACAGTGTCCCACTTGGCGTCTTTCACTTTCCCCGTCTTGGTCACTTGCACGTTCGGGTGCACGCCTGCGAGCAACACCATCGTGGCGGCAAAGATGTCGTCGACGCCTGCTGGTGGCTTGGACATGGTCTTGCACTCGCCTAGGTCCTTCTTGTTGAGCGAGTCGAGCGCCGCCATGGCCTGCGCTACGGCCGGCTCGGCCTTTGCGAGGTCTTCCTGCGTCGATCGCTGCTTCTCAGTCACTTCGGCCTGGATAACAGCGCACTTGGCGGCTTCTTCGCCTGCTTTCTTGCTCTCCACTTCGACGTTCGCCTTCTCCTTGTTCACGGTCTCAGCGATCGCGGACGACACGGCCTTCTTGTCCTCAGCCGCTTCCAGCTTGCCCTTGAGCTCGACTTCGAGCCGTGCGACGGTCTCGCCTGTCTCTTTCAGCTTCTGGAGCCCCTTCTCGAGCCGCTCGATCGCTGCCGCGTACTCCTTGACCTTCTGTCGCAGGATCTTCTTGTAGAGCTGCAGCAGCTCGAGGTATGACTTGGGCGTCGTGTACACATACCGACGTTCGACCCGGAAGAAGCGCTCCGCACACGCGTTCACGGACTGGAACGAGAACGGCATGAAGTTTTCAATGCCAGCGCGCGAGTCGTCGGGGCCAAGCAGGTCAGCGATTTCCTTGAGCTTCTCGCGACCGACAGACAAGAGCGCCTCCTTTGGCCACGGCTGGAACCAGTCAATGACTGTGCAGTTCACGAGCGCTGGGAACTTGCGCGCGCGGTTGCGAAAGTCGTCGCCGACAGGGGAGAAACAGAGACACAGATGCAGTCGCTTGCGGATCTCGGCTTGGAAGAACCGAACGACGTCTTTCCGGTCCTTGGAGCCCGCGACTGGCGCCAAGAGGTTCACGATCGTGTCGACGTCTTCAGTCGCAAAGAGGTCGGAGACTTCGCCGGACGCGAGCAAGTCATTGAGGTAGATGAGGAACTTCTCGTTCGTGATCTGCGAGTCTGTGAGCATGAAAACAATGCCACCATCTTCTTCGTTGCGTGCGAGCATGTCGACGACTGCGAGGTGCATCTTCCGCAGGTCTTCCTTGAACTCGTTCTCGCCGTACTTGGAGCTGATTGTGATCTGCCGCACAACGTAGCCGCAAATGTGCGACGCAAGCCGCGCGAGCGACCGCTTCCCGCTCCCACCGACGCCAACGAGCAGCGCATGGCCGCTCTCGTTGCGTAGGATGCGCACAATGCGCGCGACGTGCTTAACCGCGTCGTCAAAGAGATCGAGGTGCATCGCGGTGTTGTTCTCGTTGTTGTTGTAGTCGCGCAGCTGAGCCTGGAGGTTCGTCTTGAGGTCGTCGAGGTTCGTGCCCATGATTTGGTCGTACTCCGGGTCGCCTTCTTTCGTAAAGTGGCAGTAGAGGAGCGGCCATGAGTTCTCCGCTGCGTAGTACCGGCTCGTGTTGCACGCTTGGAACGACCGCTTCACTTGGAGCTGGACGAGCTGGTTGTACTTCTCTATGTCGGCTTTGCACACGAGCCGGTCGCCGTACACGCGCTCGCTCTCGTGGAGCCAGAGCAGGACAAACTTCTCGGCCGTCGCGAATCGCTGCTTCTTGGACGCAATGAGTCCTTGAAAGACGTTCGAGAGGTGCCGCACGTTGAACTCGTAGTGAAAGTTCGCTGCTGTCTTGCGGAACGTATTCATGACGCTCGTGTGGAGGCTCAATGCGGCTTTGATGAGCGCGTTCGAGAACTGGACGTTGCTGAGTTCGTCGCCAAAGCCTGCGAGGTGACCGCCAAGGAACGTCTCGTAGATCGTCACGAGACTCGTGGCTTGCGGCATCCCCATGGCGAACGTGCAAAAGTGCCGCTGTAGACGCGGGTCGATCAGGAACGACCCAGCGGTCGGGTTCATACCGGCGACTACTTGCGTGCTGAGCACGTTCTGGAGCTGCAGCTTCTGTCGGTCGAACCAGTGGTGGTACTCCATCACTTGCCGCAGCAGCGAGACCGCACTCTGCGTATTGTACGGGTCCACTTCCGGCAGGTTCACGTCGTCCATAAAGTAGATGAGCTTCGCTTTCCCTGGCGGTCCGAGGTTGATGCCGGTCTTGCGCTCGAGCTGCCCAAACATGGCTTGTTGGAGGATCCCAGACGTCGTGTAGAAGTTAAAGTTGATCGTGCAGTACCGGACTGCCGCTGTCGCCTCGTCTTTGCTCAGCTTCTTGAGCATGCCGACAATGTTCTGCGTCTTGCCCGTGCCAGCGGGTCCACAGACCATGATCGGGATGCTCTTACTGATGAGGTTCTCGAGCCAGAACGCGATCGACGCGGTCTCGGTCGTTGGCACCGTGATCTGGTTGATCGGGCTCGGCGACTTGTACACCTCTGTGTAGAAGTACGGGCTCTTGGCCCACGAGTTGAACTTAGACGACTCGGGGTCGAGCCAAAAGTCGAACACCGTGTTGCTTGCCGACGCAACGAGCTTCACGTCCTTCCACTGGTTCTTCCACCAGTTACTGAACTCGGCCGCGTAGTCCGTGCCGTCGTCGCTCAGTGTCAAGATGGACCCGAACGCCCAGACGCAGCAAAAGACAAAGTTGTTTTGCATGACAGCGTAGTCTTCGAGCACGTGGGGCGTGAGGAGGCAGTCGATCATGTTGAGCAGGTTCGTCACGAGCGTCGTCTCTTCGACTGGCACGATCGGCACAAGCTTCTTGCGGAAGAAGCGCAGCGTGGTTTCAATGTACTGGTCGAACAGGCCTTGGAACTTGGCGCGGACGTCTGGTGAGAAGACCATGTTCTTGTGCCGGTGGTCCACTGGCACTTGGCAGTGGCGCTCGAGCCAGCTGTCGATCAGGCACCGCCACTGGTACCCTTCTGACGTTGAGATGTAGAGGATGCCGGCCCGCGACACCGTCGCTGGCGTCGCGTACACGAGGTCGCGGATCTCAAAGATCATGCGCATGTGCGTCTTGAGTGGGATGCGCTCGTTCGATGCGAGCGTGAGCATGCGGTTGTCGTCCATGACGGAGTTCATGGACTCGATCCAGTTTGCGTCCAGGTCGCCGTCGAGGATGATCCACTTGGGGTTGTTGTCTTCGTCGCCGTTGTCGCGCCGTCGCGAGCCGAGGTCGCGCATGATCCGCGAGAGGAGTCCGTCTTTCCACTCGCGCGTCTTGAGCACAATGTAGCCGTAGAGCTCGTTCGTGCTCACCGACTTGGGGTTTAGGTCCTGCACTTCCATCGGCGTCCCCATGATCTCGCGCGCTTTCCGGAGCGTCTTCCACGTCTCTGTCTTGCCGCACGCGGGCGGCCCCATGACAAAGACGCAGTGGCGAATCGCGAGCAGCTCGGAGAGCTGTACGACTTTGAGCATAAAGTCTGGGCGGGGCGAGTTCCCGATCGCCTCGGATGCTCCTTGCACCATGGACTCGAGCTCCATGTCGCGCTTTCGTGGTGGGTCGTTCCGCACGTCGACGTTCGGGCTGTCGCGTGGGAAGAGGTCACCCAGGAGGCCAAAGAAGATCACCGTGTCCTCGGCGACGATCTTGGGGATGTTGAAGTCCCGCAACGCACGCATGAGCAAGTCGATCTCGGGGATGTCGGGCTCTGCGCGCTTGAACGCGCCAGCGACGCACAGGACGCTCTTGACCGCACGGAGGCCCCAATCGTAGTGGAGCTGCTTCGAGAGGAGCTGGCCGAGGAGCGAGTAGAGACCGTAGAACTTGGACGCGAGGATCTTGGCTTGCGTGAAGCCCTCGGCCATGAGCATATTCTCGCAGATGAGCACGAGGTCGGGCACCATCACAGTCATGGGCCGGAAGAGCGCTTTGAGCCCTTCGGGGAGCTCCGATCGGCCGAGGTACCCAGGGTTCATTGTGATGAACGCGCCGACAGTCGGGTCGAGCGACACTTCGTCGTTCTCGAGAATAAACTTCTCGTCGTCGGCTTTGCACGCGTCGCACACGGCTTTGAACTGGACCGAGCACACGGAGAGCACTTCGGGCACAAGCCGATTGAACTCGTCGAAGCAGCCCCACGAACCAGACGACGCCAGACCTTTGAAGATGTTCCCGAGGCTCTTGAAGTCCATCTCAGGCGAGCAGTTGAACACGTAACAGACCTTCCCGAGTGCGTTCGCAAGGTCCTTTGTCGTCTCCGTCTTGCCCGTGCCAGCGGGTCCAGCGGGTGCGCAACCCATCTGCAAGTTCAGCGCCTGCGTCGCCGTCACGTAAATCCGGTCCGTGAGCGGCGTGATCACGAGCCGCGGGCCGTTGCCGAGGTATTCGTAGTCGTAAGGGATGCCGGCGTCGCTGATGAGGATCTGCGCACGCGAGTTGTGGGCCCCACGGAAGGACGCGTCGCGGTTGAGGAAACTCCCACGCGTGGGTGAGAAGTACTGTTTGAGCTGCGACTGCCACTGGAACGACGTCGCATCGTCCACCCCCGCGCGGATCATGGCTGCGACAATGTCCCGTCCGTGCGCGTCCATCGTGATGAGCACCATCACACGCTGGCGCTCTGCCGACGAGATGTGGCTCTGCGTGAGCCGGATGAGGTCCTCGAGCTGCTGCTCCTGCTTCGCATTGTACCGCTGGAGCGCCTCCCGGTCCCCCGCTTGCATCTCCCGGAAGCATTTCTCCACTTCCTGGACGTAGTGCACACCGGCTGAGAGCAAGATGATCTGCGCTGCGTCCTTTGGCTTCCCGGTCTCGTCTTTGAAATTGATCCAGTCCACACGCTCCATCTCTGTGTAGCTCACGAGCGAGCGCTCAATGTGCTTGAAGAGCGTGTACCGCATCGCACGCATCACGGTCTCCAAGTAGATCTCGGCCTCGCCCTCGAGCGTCGGCGGCTCAAAGAAGTCGACGACTTCGTGGCCCACGCCCGAGACGAACGCGGTAGCGACCGGTCGACCGCCGCTGCTTGGCTCGACGAGGTTCAGCGTCTTGGTCGCAAGGTAGATCTTAGAGCAGTGCGGCATGATCCGGTCCGGGTGCGAGCCGTTCGAGAGGATGTCGAGCAGATCTGCTTCAGACATGAAGTAGAAGCGCGGGAACTGGCGCCGCCGGCCATCCAGGAACTCCTTCAGCCGGTGTTTGCAGAGCTCGAGCTTCTCGACGATGCCCTCGAGCCGCTTGATGAGCCCTGGCTCTGTGCACGCTTCGCGTACGTTGAACGTCGCCCACGCTTTCTTGAGAATCTTGCGGACGTCGACATCAATGTCCTCAAAGTCGGACGTGAGCTCCGGGAGCTGCTTCTTCACTTCTTCTGACTGGATGAAGAGCGGCTCCAAGTAGCTCCACGACCGCTGGATGTCGCCAAGCAGCACCGCGACTTCGTTCACTGACGACAACCCGAGCTGCAGGCTCGCGACGCGCGGCTCAAAGTCCGACTGGTACGGCGACGCACTCATACCCTGGACGTCGATCTGGTGGGTCTCGAGCAGCTCAAAGTTTTCCTCCGAGACCTTGAGCAGCGGCACAACGTCTTCACCCGCAGCCCCGGGGTTGTACGCGTTCATCTCCCAGTTCACTTCGGCCCAGGTCCCCTCGAGCTCGACGAGCCGGAGCTCGAGCTCCTGCTCCTTCTCGGCTTCGTAGCAGATCTCTGTGATGTCTGAGCTAAAGTTGTGCAGGTTCTTGCTCAAGATGAGCGCAAGTGGTTGCTCCGGGTCCTCGTCCGGCGTCGGGAACGGCCCCGTGTGCGCCATGATGCGCTGCCAGTGGCGCGGACGCATGTACGTCGACGAGACGCACCGGAGGAGCGGGTGGGTCTTGTCGAACGCCTGACACTCGGCCAGGATCGATTTGTACGCGTCGCACCACTGGATCTCCTTGGGCGTCTTCTTGAGTTCTTTGAGCATCGCCTGGATCTCGATCTGCAGTGCGTTCACTTCGACGTCTTTGAACCGGAGCTGTGCGGTCGCCGTGAAGAACGCCTTCCCGCGCTTGATGATCGCCCACACGTTCTTCATGCCCTCGGCGTCGGCCCGCATGAGCCCCATGACGCGCAGCGACTCGTTCATGAGCTGCGGGAAGCCAAAGATTGAGCACAGCTTTGTATTCTCCTCGCACTTCTTCATCTCCATCTCCCAGTCCACGAGGTAGCTCTCGATCTTCTCCCACCCCTTCTCAGGCTCGAGCGTCGAGGACCAGAAGTCGAGTGTCTTCATCGCCTCCATCTTCTTCTGCACCGTCTTCTCGTACGCGCCAATCTTCTCCTCGGTCTTCTCGCTGAACACGCGCGTGGGCTCCTGGACGCGCTGCTCAGTCGTTGGGATCTGCTTCTGCACGTCCTGGAAGAGCTTCTCCATGCTCTCGAGCTCAGCGAGCTCCTTGTCCACGTGGCCGCCTGTCTTCTTAATCGTACTGAATAGCTGCCGCACTTGGTCGAGCACGAGGTGGTTCGTCTCTTTCTCGGTCTCGAGCTTCCGGATGATCTCTTTCACCTTGCGGAGCGTCTCGAGCCCGTCGGCTTCGTTGCTCGGAATGTCTTTGCGCAGGTCGATGAGGAGGCGTCGGAACTCGCCGTTGCGTTTGTTCATGCTTGCCATGAGCCGGCGAGCGAGATCGGGCGAGTCCAAGTCCTTCTCACTGCTCAGTGGCGGCATGCACTTTGCCTTGTTCTCCTCAATCGGCTCCTGGAAGCAGACTGGGAAGGGCGAACCGCGCACTGACCCCGCACTCCCGTTGAACGTGCCGTTAAAGTCGACCGAGAGCTGGTAGTTGCCAGCGCTTGGCGCAGTGAACACGACGACGTACATCCCGTCGTTCTTGTCGACAATGCTGGTGATGCGAGACGACTCGTCCTCGCCCTCTGTGTGTTCGAGTGGCTTCACTGCTCCCGACTCATCACATGCGCGCAGCACGACTGTGAACTCGTCACCGCCACAGTCGCGCAGGTTGTCGTCTTTGTCACGCGCTTGGATCACGAACGCGGTCGGGAGCTCTGCGAGACAGCTGTCGTGCAGTGACGCGATCAGGCACGGACCGAACGCGAGCGACTTGAGCGCTGCTGTGACTGAGTGGAACTTGAACGACGTCGACACGTTCGTGTACATGCCACCAGAGAGCGACACGCGAACTTCGGTCGCCAGCGCGCCGTACTTCTCGAAGCTCGGAGCGGTCGCTTGGATAACGGTCGGGCTGAGTACTGTGCCCATAACGTCGACGCAGCCTTTCGCGACAGCAAAGCGCAGGTTTGCTGACTGGCCGACAAAGTTGTACCCGTGCAGTTTGATCTTGGCGCTGCCTGTGATCGGCCCAGTCCGGGGTTCGATCGACGCGATCGAGTACGGCGGACCCACGATCTCGCTCGCGTTTAGCACGTGCAGGTCGTTGAACCAGCGGTTCGCCCAGCCACCGAAGAAGATGAGGTGGTTCGTGCTCTTGTCGAATACCATGGTCGTGTCCGCGCGCGGTGTTGGGAGCTCGCCCTTGACTGGCGGCGTGATCCACTCCATGCTGCCCGTGTCCAGGACCATCGCGCTGTTCAGATACGCCCCTTGCGCAGTGCCGGACTCGGCCAAGTCGCCGCTGTTGCCGCCAAACATGAACACTTTCCAGTGCGGCACAGCGGCGACGCCGACGCACGTGTGGTTCCACATGGGCGCTGGCAGCCGCACACGCAGTGCGCTCCACGTCCGGGTCGGGAGATCGAACGCAAACATGTCGTGGAACTGCTTGAAGCTGTTCCAGCCGCCAATGACAAAGAGCTGCTCGTTCACGAGACACGTCTGGTGCCCTGAGCGTGGCTCGGGCTTCTCGCCCTCGGTCGCGATCTCCTCCCAGCGGAACGTTACGAGGTCGAGCGCATGGAGGTCGTTAAAGTCCGTGCGGCCAAAGCCGTTCCCGCCGTAGCCACCAAAGACGTACATCTTGTCCTGCACAAGTGTCGCTGTGTGCGCTCCACGGCATTGTGGGAGCCCTTCCCAGAGCCCCTGTGGGTGCTTCTGCTCCCAGATCTTGAGCTCGGTGCTAAAGACCCAGAGGTCGTTCATGCGTTTCTCGGCCGCAAAGCCACCAAAGACGACGATCTTCTTGTCGTGGAGCACGGCCGAATGACGCCAGCGTGGAGGCGGGAGGTCTTCCGGTCCGCTCGCACTCGGGATCACCTTGGACCAGTTGTATCCTGATTGGTGAGAAGGAGAAGAGAGAGTTCGGCACAGGATGAGCAGTTTGGTCGCAGAGTTAGCATAGCGAACTCTGGTACGCACCGTTGTTGATCTCGACCTTGTAGAGGTCGTTCGTGGGGCCAGGCGGGGACTTGTGGTCGCATCCGCCAAACATGTAGATCGCAGTCTCCGTGTCCGTACTGCGCAGTGTGAACGAGTGGCCCGAACGCTTGATCGGGACCTCGCCACTCTGCTTGGGCACGACCCAGAGCAGCTCGAGTTCGCATCCGAATCCGATCGGCTACGATATGAACAAGAGTGCAATTGGTGTATGAGAGAGGAGAGAGAAACCAGCGATCACGGAACGAGTGTCCGGGGTCTAGGCACGCACGCACCATGGTGCGTCAGTGCGACGACGACGCGACTGTCGGCTACTGTCTACCTGTTCTCTCGTTCTCTGCGAGGTCGTCGTGTACAAGTCCGAGTCGAATCCACCAAGCTCCAAAGTCCGACGTCGTTGATAGTGAACCTTCCAAGACCGACAGCCAAGAGCTTCCTATGAGGAGTCGCACACGTTTCGGAAGCGGGCCGTGCTTTCGTTCCATACAAACTCAAGTTATTGGGCTAAACGACTTCGAGTTTGTATGTGAAGGTCGCATGGGAATCCCTACGGAGTACATACATCGCTGGCTCAACATCATTTCCCATCACAGGGAGGGATCTCCTCGCCAGCTCCGAGCACGACTCTGAAGCCTTGGCAATACAACCTCCTGCTGGCTGCTTGGTTTCTCTCTCGACGCTTCTTAGTTGTTGAACTTGAAGAAGATGCAGTCGCCGTCTTGCACCTACAGTTCATTTCCCACACGTACGTCCTTGTGTGAGTTTTCCAAACAGAACGACAAAGCAGATTAGCTGCTTGAACGTACCTCGTAGTTCTTGCCCTGGAGCTTCAGCTTGCCCGCTTTCTTCACGGCTTCTTCGCTTCCGACTGCAGCAACAAACAACGCAGCACAATAGCACAGTCCAACGTCGTTAGCGATCTGATAACAA
>JAASFJ010001065.1:0-12246 GCA_023333755.1 Globisporangium uncinulatum
GCGGCAGCGGCAGTGGCAGTGGCAGTAGCAGTGGCAGCGGCAGTGGCAGTGGCAGTGGCAGTGGCAGTGGCAGTGGCAGCGGCAGTGGCGACCAGACCCGGGAGCTCCGCTCGTTCGCTTCTGCTTTTTGGTTGTGTGGTGCGACAGAATGCACGAGGTCGCGTGAAGGTCGCGCGAAGGTCGCGTGAAGGTCGCGTGAAGGTTGCGTGAAGGTTGCGTGAAGCGAGCCACTCGGAAACCACTCAAAAGTGGACGACTCGGACGTGCGAATACTGCGAGCTGTAATTGCACGTCTATGATGTGCGGATACCATTGTACCCGTTATTTACACGTCAATTCCACCAAGAAACTTCAACCGACAAAATCTTGACTGAAACAATCCCGAGTGCATGTGGTCCACTTGATGTGGAAGGAGCAGTGGTTGACTGAGCGCAAGCCCAACCATCTCGATTTGATCAAGCCGACTGACTGCCTCCTATTTGCCGACAAGCGGAGAAGACGACGGGAGGTCGGCGAACATGATGCCGAGGTACTCGCTGAGCGTGAACTTCTGCAGAAGCTGCTGCTCGGCGTCGTCCTTGAGCGCCACAAGGAGTTTGGCGGCGAGGTGGTCTGTGCCCGGGAGCTTCTTGAGCTCGGCCTTGACCTCCAGCACTGGTTATCAATCAAGTCGGGTGAGAAAACCAGTCACTATTCGCACAAGAACTTCTCGATCTCAACCGTGACGAACCTGAGACAGTGAAGCTCGCGTCGGCGTCGCAGAGGAGGAACTGGATGAGATGGTAGAGCTGGTTCGGCTCGAGGCCGTGCCGGTCGACCGCCGTGCGCGCGTAGCAGCCGCGGAACTCGTGCCAGTCGACGCAGCCGTCGAGGTCGTCGTCGATCTCCCAGATCATCCACTGTACATCGGTCTGTTAGGGTTCCCGACCAGATTACAGTACGTTCGTCGCTTCAGTTTATCGATACAAGTGTCGGTGGACACACGAACGTTCCGACATGCTCAAGTCGAAATCGTCGAAACCGAACGAACCAACGAACCTTGCTGACGCTCCGCCCCATGGTCTTCATGGCCGAGAGGATGTCGCCCGCTGAAATACAGCCCGAGAGCTCCAGCGCACCTGTCGGCACCGTCTCGCTCGCTGCAGCGAGCCCGACGTTCGTGGTTGGGATGATCCCTTTCTGGAGCTCTCGGAGCTCTCGACCGAGCTCGAAAATGAGTGCGCGTCGTTCCGTCTCCACCTGTTGCCCATTGACAACGTCGCTGTTGTTTGTTTCGCTTGCGCCGTCAAGCGATCGATAAGCATTCGGAATGTCCACCGTTTCGACCATGCCCTTGTGGCCGCGGAGACACGCAGGGCTGAAGGTATCGAGCTCGCTCAGAAGGCGGTGCTGCTCCGCGTCCAAAGCGAGCGTGTCCGCAGAATGGCGACCGTCGTCGTTCTCGTCGTCGCTGTCACGTTCCCCGGCTTCGCACAAGCGGTCTGTCTGCTGGAGTGGATGTTGTTGTTGCAGCCAAGCGTTGGACGACGCTGGCGAGGCAGATGGCGAGGAAGGCGCAGCGCGTGTGCGGGTCAGTTTCTGCAGCTCGGCGCGCTTGCGCGCAGCTTTCGCCTTGCGCTCGTGCTGCCGGAGCAAGCAGAAGATGCGCGCGAGGCGGCGCTCGCTGTCCGGCGGCAGCGCCGTATCGAACGCTCGCGCGCTCTCCATGAGGGGCGCAAACCAACGGGTGACCAACAGGCTGCGAGGTTTGACAGAGCGACGAAACGGCCAACGTCGATACTGGAAGTGGTGCACTCGCGAATCGAATCGGCCAATAGGAATGAATGCTGTACGTGTCACGTTCCCCACATCCTGGCATCTATCGATTCTGATCGATCGACATGCGAGCGCGTTAGCCAAGCAGCTATTAGCTCCAGTCTGCGTCCATTGCCTGGGTCGCTGTGACTAAGCGCGTGAAGAACAGCACGAGAAACTCAAAATCTCTGTCCAGCTGAGCCAAACACTCGTCTTCCTCGAGCGCTCACTGCCGCCGCGGCTTAGCGGGTGTGTACCATGAGCGCACAGCGAGCACCTGTCTGGCGCTTTGCGGCAAAACAAGCTCGTGGAGCGCGCGTTCTCGTGCTTATCTTTTCGCGTGACCAGCGAGTTGGCTTGCACTCAAATGAGTGAGCCGACGACAGTAGACAAGTCGACTTTCGTTGACAAAAATTATAATATAAGTTTCAGGAGGTTTTGCGTGCTCGCAGAACGCGCGGCGAACGGATGCGAGCGTTCCACGCGGAAGGATGGCCACTCTGCTTCGCCTTGTCTGTTTGTCTGATCGAGAGCCAGCCCGCGAGCTTGCTTGTTTGAAATGATGGCTCCACAGTCGCGTTCGCGAGCTTTGAGTGGAGTCGGGTGCAGGTGCAGGTATGTTCCTCATCGTGAGTGGTGGCAACGTACTCGACTCGCGCTTGGGTTGTGTGCATTTTTGCTAAGTGAACGAAAGAAGTAAACGAGAAAGCAGGTGCTCTTGGATGAATGTCATGTGGAAATCCAACTTATCTTTGCATCTATACTTTGTCCAAGTGAACGTTTTTAACCGCTCGTTTCGAACCATGAGATTCGCGCCTCGAGGATACGCATACTTTAATCAAGTGCACGACTTTTTTAAACTCGCGCCCATCTCGCTTTTTTGATTTGAAACAGAGGATTCGCACGGCTCGTCTGCGGCATTTTGGCTCGCGAGGTTGGCTTTGCTGAGCCACCTCGCGAATATCTTGCACTCACTATGAACCGCGTGCTCTCGCACGCCTCCTCCTCCTCCCCTCCTCAAGAGGACCACCGCGTTCCCTCTCGCACAAGCTCTCGTTTGTGTGAGAATCCACACACATATCCGAATTGGCCAGCAGCCTCACACAACAAGAGACTTTTGAACGATCAAACAACATGGGATGGCCGCGACGACGCCGTGCACAGCAGCAGCAGCTCCGCCGACAAGTGTCGAAGGAGTCGCTAGCGCTCGCACTTAAGGCGGACCCTCTCACCGCCACCAGCAGCAGCAGCAGCCTTCTCCTGTCTCTCAAGCCCCAGCAACTGGAGCGCGCCGTGGCCAAGTGGTTCGACTCGGCGTCGCCCCACAAAACGACGACCGCACCAGCCACAGGCGGCCTCCATCGCCACCATGGACTCCGTGAGAAGTTCTACAGCGTCGACTCGTACGCAGAGACTGAACCAGAGGACGACGACGAGGACGACGACGAGGAGGAGGACGATACGGAGAGCGAGGGGAGCGAGAACGGGACGCCGCACTGTCCGCAGCACCAGCACCAGCATCAGCACCAGTCCCAGCCACACGTGGCGTTCAAGCCCGAGCCAGTAATCCCAGAAGAGAAGGAGTCGGAACCAGAGCTCAACGAGACCACAGACGACGAAGAGGAAGAGGAGGAGGACGGGTACTCGAGCAGTGACAGCAAACCTCCGACACCGAAACCGTCTCCAGCCACCAGCACCGCCGTCGTCGTCTCAGCTGAGACGGAGCTGACTGGGAGGGAAGACGAGGCTGCTCCTGCTACGAAGCTCTCTCCCAACGGAACCGCTCCTGTCCAAGATGGCGTCCCAGTGTCCACGAGCAGTGTCCAGTTTGAAGTGATTGGCGTTACGGTCGACAGTGACGACACAGAGAGCGAAGACGAAGCTGCGCTCGAGAACAGCAGCATTGTCGTCCCTACTACTGAAGAAGGGGACATGGGGAGCGACTTTGTGGCCGCCAAGTCGCCGATTGTCGAGCTCGAAGAGGACGTTCCAAGCGCCACCACCAGCCTTCAGGAGCCAAGTACCGAGACCAGGGAGGTGCCAAGTCAGCACTCACCGTTTCTGTTCCCGCCGCCGTACTTCCCAGGCGACTTGGACGAGTACGAGAGTGACATCTACGAGACGCTCCTTCGGCGGGAGAAAGTCCACCACGCGACGACCGACTACTTCAGCTTCCAGCCGCACGTGACGCTCGTGATGCGGTCGATGCTCATTGACTGGCTCGTGGAAGTGCACCACCACTTTAACCTGCAGCCAGACACGCTCTACCTGACGGTCAACTACATTGACCGCTTCCTCGCGGCCGTGCCCGTCAAGCGCGAGAACTTCCAGCTCGTCGCACTTACTGCGCTTCTGGTGCGTACTTTGTGCCATGCGTACTTAACTGTTTCCTCCTCTCCCATCCAAACTCATGATTCTCTCTCCCTCGCTTTTGTGGCGTTGTTTCATTTCCCAGATCGCGTCAAAGTTTGAAGAAGTCCACCCCGTGGACATTGAAGACCTCGTGTACATTTGCGAGCGGTCGTACACGGCGCAGCAGATTGTGCAGTTCGAGAAGCAGATGCTCGCAGCGCTCCAGTTCAACCTCGTCGTGCCTTCGTGCAGCGGCTTCCTCGAGTACTACGTCGACAAGCTGAGTCTCGCACCTGTCGTCGGGCAGCTCGCAAACTTCTTTGCGGAACAAGCGCTGCTCGACTTCCACTTGAGCGCTAAGTACGTGCCGAGTGTCGTCGCGTCGTCGGCTGTGCTGCTCGCGCAGTGCTACAGTGAGCGAGCCAAGCCAGCGCTCGCGTGGGTGCTCGAGTTCGAGGAGACGACAGGGTACTACGCCAAGGACGTCTGGTGCTGCGTGCGGGAGCTGAGCGACATGCTCGCGTCGCTCTCGTTCGACCTCGTCGCTGTGCGCACCAAGTTCCGGTCCAGTCGGTTCGGTCGCGTCGCGGACTTGCCGCACTTAAACGTGTCGGCGATGGTGATCGAGTGATCGCATGCACCACTTTTAGGCTAGTTTTTGAGGCGGTGGGTGGCCTCGTCCTCTGTCTTCAGGATGGAGGGTGTGCAATAATAGGGTAGCGTAGTTGTAAGCCATATCGATGTACCAGCGCAGTGAAACGATGGAGAGTTTAAGCGAGAAAGCAAGCGGCGGTGGGAAATGGTGTGGATACTGGAACCTCGCGAGTGTACGTGCGTGTCAAACAACCAAGCTGAGCTCAGATGATGGAAGGTGGTTCACCTTCGTCCTCAGGCACACCAGATGTCCACATCATGTCTTGAAGTGACGACACCTGGGACAGCACGAAGCTTACCGTGATAAAACGAAGGGATCACTATCAAATTCTATCGGCAAATCGCGTGGTCACACCATTTATCTCCCATCCTGTATTCCCGACTATCGGTTTCTACAATTACTCTCAATATAACTCATTCCTTTCTAAACTATTCAAATTATTCCTATCGATTCACAAAGGGTATTAGAATTCGCACCCCACCTGTCGCTTCCAGCAATCACTCTTCGAATCGCAACTCAAAAGCGAGGCAACCACCAGGTCACGAGCATCGCAGTACCAGCGCCAGCGCCAGCTCCAAACGCCAGTCACAGCAGCAAGGACAACAACAGACATGTCGGGGCCGATCGCGCGCGTGATCGCACAGGTCGTAGTCATGACCGCGGGCGTCGTCTCGCGCGCGTTTGTCACTGCGTACCAACAAGCAGTGCACAATGCGAAGAACGGCGGCAACACGGCTGCGGCCATGGCAGCGAAACCTGCGACGCGCGCCAAGAATGTCATGGCCCGCGAACAGGCGCTCGAAATCCTCAACTTCCCCACGTCGGCGCGTCCAAAGCCCGACGAGGTCTCGAAGCAGTTTACGCGGTACTTTGAAGCGAACGACCCGGCGAAGGGCGGCTCGTTCTACCTTCAATCCAAGATCTTCCGGGCAAAGGAAGCGCTAGAACGCGAGCAGGCGGCAGCAGCAGCAGCAGCAAGTGACGACGCGAGCCAAGAGCAGCAGGCGCCGCCGACACAGTAAGGAGAGCGAGCGGGAAGGACGACTTGTTACGCGCCCACCCACCCGTGTGTTCCCATTCGAGCGAGTGACTGAGCAAGCAGGTGGAGAGAGAGAGGCGTCCGCGTCATCCAGTCTTCTCGCGAGCCAAAGTGCGACTGGTTCGGACGCTCTGGGCGGCAAATCGTCGCGCAAGCCATCTGGGACCACTGCTTAACAGTGTCGCGAGTGCGCTCACTCGCCCACTCTCTTCATTTCGAGCACAGGTTTCGTACTTGATAGACATTTTCCATAATAATCGCTGCTTTAATGTCCACTGCTTGTCTTTTTTTGGATGAAACGAATTGCAGCGTCACGACGACGACGAGAGCCCTCGATACGACCTCGCGACAGTCGCGAGCCATTGCGTGATCCGATCCCGACGCCGCACGCACACTTCCCGCGATGAGCGCATTGACACTTTTGCGCCGTACGATGTCGCCGCTCGTTGGACCAGCTGCGAGCAGCGGTGCGCGCCAGAGCAGCCGCACGACGTTTGAGGCGCTCACTGCCGGCGCCGACGCCGAGCAGCTCGAGTTCATGAAAGAGATGATTGTGCAGGTCGACGAGCACGATACTGTGCTCGGCCCAATCACCAAGAAAGACGGTGCGTGTCTTCCATGCAGCAAACGCGCACGTGGGGATAGCACCAAGCACCAGTCGCTGCGCTAACGCCGTTGTCCCATGACCAACCAACCAACCGCCCGTTCAGCCCACCTGCACGACGGCGTCTTGCACCGTGCGTTCAGCGTGTTTGTGTTCAACTCGCGCAATGAGCTGCTGCTCCAGAAGCGTGCGGCCGAGAAGATTACGTTCCCCAGCTACTGGGCCAACACGTGCTGCAGGTGAGGCCATTTCGTGGTCATTATGGAGTTTGTCTGTCGATACTTACTGGTGGCGTGTGTATGTTATGGTCCTAGCCACCCACTGTTTGTCGAAGACGAGCTCGAGGCGCACGTGGGCGTGAAACGAGCAGCGATCCGCAAGCTCGAGCACGAACTCGGCATCCCAGCGACGCAGTTCGACATCCACGACCTTAAGTACGTCTCGACCGTACTCTACAAGGTACGAATTTGCGTCCATCGAACCGCAGCACCGTTTCGTGAAACCTACTCTTTCGTATCCTCCTCCTCATTCTACTCGTTCTGGTATCGGCCAACAGGCGGCGTCGTGTGAGAACTGGACCGAGTACGAGATGGACCACATCCTCCTCACCCGCGCGGACGTCAAGCTGAGCGTGAACGCGAGCGAAGTCGCCGACATTGAGTTTGTCGGACCGCACGCGCTCGCGGCCGTGCTCGCTGACCCCACACGCCAGATCTCTCCGTGGTTCCGCCTCATTGCGACGAACCTCCTGCCGCATTGGTGGGCCAACTTGGACACGATGCTCGCTGCCGACAGCACCGACCGGTCGATCCACGACTACCGGTGACTGCGCTGCCAAGTGGCCTCTTAACAACGCGTCCATCCATCCATGCGGGAGGCCCGATATTCACAGACGTCCAGGGTTCTACAGGAGGCTATTTGATGGTGCGAGCTTCGGTATCAGGGAGGAAAACTACGTAGGAGTAGAATGGTATTGAATGCAACCTCTTGGATCGACCCTCTCTCTACTGTAATGTCTCCATCGTGCGAGCGCATCCGAGTTACGCGTCGTCGAAGCGACTCGAAGGCAGCAGGTTCGAGAAGCTGTTGGCGACCTGCTTAAAGTACGATCCGATCGAGTACTTCTTGAACTGCGACATCCGGAGACCGGCGCTCGAGAGGTAGTTCCCGCTCTTGTCCGTGCCGGTCCAGCCAACGTAGAGCGTGAGGTCGCACGTCGTGGCGTTCACGCCAGCGCACGCTGCCACGGGCGCGTAGCACGTGTAGCCGCTGTCTCCGACGCGCGACGCCGAGTGGTTCGCAGCAGCGCCAAAGAGGTTCGCGTCGCACGTGTCCGGGTCGCAGAAGTAGCAGCCGTCGTCCCACGTCACCCCTTGGATCTGATAGCGCAGCCATAAGTACGACGGTCACACAGTGAGTGAACATGGACAGAGATGCGCTAATAGTGGCCAGGCCGACTGCGTACCACGCCCTTCTTGGTCGAGATGATCGCAGTTAAGTACGGGTACACGCGGCCAGTGCCGGACGCATAGAGCTTGTAGAACGAGCGGAACGCGCCACTTGAGACCGACACGAACGCGCCGTTCGGGTTCGCACCGATCCGCGAGTCGTTCCAAGCTGCACACAGCGTGCGATCGACTATGTCAGGGGACGGACGTCGCTGCTCGCTCCAGTCCATGCAACAGAGGCAACAGGACAAACTGTACGCACAATCGGTGACGCGCAGTACCGTGAACTTGTCTGCTACTGGCATGAACACAGCGCGGAACTCGTCGTTGACGTTGATGCAAACGTAGGTGACTTCGCCCTTTCGGAGCAGCGGCGGTGTCGCGTGTGGTGAGCAGAGGCTCGTGGTGTTGGTCTGCGCGCTGTCGACGTGCCCGAGAAGCACTGCAAGCGAGACGACGACGACCACCACCACACGACACGCGAGTCCGTAGACGACTGAAGCGCGCAGAGAGCGCGTCGTGGAGCTCGCTAGCGGCGCCATGCTCGAGACGTGCGTAGCGTAGTGTGGATCAGAGTGAAGTGCTGGGAGTCAAGGAAGGAGGCGGGTCATCGTGAAACCGACCGACGTCAGCCGCTTTTGAAACGACCAACAGCATAGAGGCTTCTTGACTGGAAGGAACGTCATGGTGATGGTGGTAACGCGCAGCTCTGATCAACGAGAAGGTGTTGCGATGGCGCCATGACGACGATGGAGGCGGCAGCGACGCGGAGGAAGTCCGAGCAAGAGGGATTTGTGTTGGTGGCATGCGTGCACCCATCAAACTGAAGAAGGCCGTGCTTCAGTTTCCGACGGGTGTTACTTCAGATGCAGTTTGGAATTTGTGGTGTGAAGTCACCAAGTCCCGAGATTGTTGACGCGACCACGGCGGAGTAGATTGCGCGACGCTGGAGAAGACGAGCACCAAGAGAGAGACTCGTGCTTCATGGTGCTCAGAGTGCTCCCTTCGTGCTTGCTCACAAGCGGCCTCATAATTGAATGAGTGCCTGGAGTTGCGTTGGGCATGTTCGCTTGGAGACGACATGTTGCTTGGAACCATGTTACTTCACTCAACCCAATCGTGATTCGATTCTCCGCAGTCTTTCAGTAGCCACTCATTCGACTCGGGTCTCGCCCACTCCCTCACTGGCCACACGCCATCGGTTTACTCGCCCTCGCCACTAGCGCTACTTCAGCCGCCTCCCGTCCCCAGCCGCAGCTTTTTGCGAGCGCTCACGCACGCTCGCTCTCGCTCATTCGCCATCCGTCGGTCTCGCTCCCTCGTCGCGCTTCCTCCCTCCACCACTCCCACCATGAGCGCGTTCTTCCCCGTGATCTCCACGCTGAGCCCTGCTGCGCCCGCTCTCCCGCGTCGCACCGCGTCGCCGTCGATCCTCGCGACGTCGGCCGCCAAGACGTGGGACGCGCGGCTGTCGCACACGCCGATCCACGACAACGCGTACTACGCCAAGTGCATGGTCGCGGGCGTGCTCTCGTGTGGCGTCACGCACACTGCGATCACGCCGCTCGACGTGGTCAAGTGCAACATGCAGGTGAACCCAGCCAAGTACAAGGGCCTCGTCCCCGGCCTCAAGCTCATTGCCGCAGAAGAAGGCGCTGCGGCGCTCTTCAAAGGCTGGGCGCCGACTGCAATCGGCTACTCGGCGCAGGGGATGTTCAAGTTTGGCCTGTACGAGTACTTTAAGGACACGTACTCGACGCTCGCGGGCGAAGAGAACGCGCACAAGTACAGTGGCATGATCTACCTCGCAGGCTCCGCGTCGGCCGAGCTCGTCGCAGACGTGGCGCTGTGCCCGATGGAGATGGTGAAAGTGAAGGTCCAGACGTCGCCAGCCGGCACGTTCCCCGTCGAGTTTGGCGCGGCGGTCGCTGCGATGCGTGCGAACTCGGCCGAGACGCGGTTCCCATTCGGCTCGGTCGTGCCGCTCTGGTCGCGTCAGATTCCGTACACGATGGCCAAGTTCTTCTTCTTTGAAAAGGTCGTCGCCGCGTTCTACACGCACGTGTTCACGGAGCCGCGCAGCACGTACCCGAAGACGACGCAGCTCGGTGTGACGTTCGCGTCCGGGTACTTGGCCGGTGTGATTTGTGCGATTGTGTCGCACCCCGCGGACTCGGTCGTGTCGCTCATGGGCAAGGCCGAGAACAAGGGCAAGTCGATTGGGGCGATTGCGAGCGAAGTGGGCATTGCGAACCTGGCGACGAAGGGTCTCGGCACGCGCATCCTCATGATTGGCACGCTCACGGGCCTCCAGTGGTGGATCTACGACTCGTTCAAGACGGTCTTTGGCATGGGCACGTCGGGCGGCGCGCCGGCCAAGAAGTAAGCGACGATTGAACGAGGTAGTCGGGCTGCTAAAAGAGAGCCAGCAGCAGCAGCAGCTAGGACGAAGCGCAGCTGCGGACCGTAACTGCTATGGGAATCAATCACAAGAGTGATGATGAGAGAGATTGACACAACAAAGCGTACGTACTGGACGCCCGAGCTGGTGGCTTTCATCGTTATACATTGATCAGCCTTTCGTTATGACGGACTTGTGCACAATCTCGCACGGAATAGGGAATAGTACCATTGGGATGGATGCGCACGTGACGAGCATTTCGGGACCTTAGGTGAAGAAGAGCGTGTGGAACGCCATGAGCACGAGCGCGCCGGCCACGTACGGACTCTTGCGCTCGCCGATACGTGACGCTTTCCAGCAGAGCCCCGAGAGGCCTTCGTGCTTGCCCGGCTGTTGCCCGCGGTCGAAGATCGTAGGGAACTTCATGCGCACGAACGTGCACATGCAAATGAAGAGCAGGATGACGGTGAGAAGGCCCTGGAGGCTAAAGAGCGCGGACTGTAGTGCGCAGAAGGAGATGAGGTGAGCGGCTAGGAAATGAAGAGCGAGCGACGACGCGAGGGGAAAGCGCGCTGGTGCTCATGTGTCTGCACGCACGTACGCACCATGGTCGCGCTGAATCAAGTCTTGGATGTGTTTGGTGGCAAGGGGGAGTGCTAGCTGGTCAAAAATTGTGGTTTATGTTTTGTCCATGTCAAGAATCGGACTGTTGTATAAAAACTCCTTGTCACTTTCGAATTGTGTTTTGATTTGAAAGAGGACGATGAGGTCGATGCGTTGATGAAATTTCGAGTCAAAACAATGAAAACTGAGGAGCTACGTAGGACAGGGATCCCTCAAAATACGGGTCCCTGCGAAATTGGGTTCCCTTTCTAAGGAGATATTGATTATTTGTTGTTCAAATCGGCCACACCAGAAATTGACTAGCTTCACGATGGCGAAGAGGAGCTCGCGCACTTGCTTGATGCTACAGCAGAAGGCAGCCATCCGCCAGCACCACCACAACCACACCGTGACGCGCAGGGAGCTGCGCGAGTGGGCAACGAGAAAGTTCTCGCTGCGTCACCCGCTTGCCAAGTCGACCCTCGCAAACGCTCTCAACGCGAGAAACGCCGACCCCTCGCTCCCCCTAACACGTAGAGCGCGCCATACTGCGCGATTCTTGCTGCTCGAGAGCCCGCTTGCAATCTGGGTGGTGCGCTGCGAGGAGCTTAAGCTCGCAATCATCACTGGAGCAACTATCAAGCATAAGGCGGAGAAGATTCGGCGCGAGCTGCTTCCGACGATGGACAGCGACGCTGCCGCCTGGCTCACAGCGCTACGCTTCAGTCCACGTATCTAGCATTGCTATTACAAGCTGCTGGAAGCACAATGGCATCCAAGACGAGGAGCTTTACGAGCTCATAGATGCGTCGACCGCTGTCGGCTTGACGCGCTGACTATAAGTCAGATCGCAACCTTAACTCGCACAATTTTGATCCCCTTCCAAACGAATCAAAATTACCTACAGGGATCCCTGTAGCTCCTCAGCTCCGAGCTACGACAAAAAAGGGAATGGCGTCACGTTTTGGCCAGCACTGTATTTGGCAACGTATTTCGACGTTTTTGACTGCTCCAAATCCATACCGTATTCCTCATGTCATTAGCGGCCCCGATGTGCAGATAAAATACCACATCCCTCTAATAATCTATATCACCGCTTATGACAAGAAGTAATAGAATTTTGAAGTGTTAGCCAAAATGCATGAGAATACTATCGTGATACCAATGGTATCAAGGAATACATTTTTATTCTGAACATTTTTCAGCTAAAATCATGACAAGCTGCCAATGACATGTGGCCGCCTTTGACATGAGGAATACGGTATATAAGTTTTGCTATGTCTGGTGTCTGTCAGAGGGAGGTGTGACGCCCATTTTTGCAATTTTGAATAGCACTCCAAAACAGTACGC
>JAASFJ010001066.1:0-12234 GCA_023333755.1 Globisporangium uncinulatum
GAACTGATTGGTCTAAATTCCTGAATAATAGCCAATGGGAAGCACAGCCGACGAGGCTGGCTTCAAAGCAATTGCGCGGACTGTTGTCCCGCAGAGCCGGGTTACGGCAGGTAACCTCGGCGAGTGTACCCCGTTACACCTGGAGAAAGGGTTGGGCCGCGACCACCACAGGTGCTTGTGGGTCCGAAAGTGGGTGCTGCGAGTCTAGACCCGGATGCTGGATGAAGAGCAGTTTTACGATGTACTCCGTGTGCGCCTTGCTCCAATGACATGGTGGGCTTGTGGTGAACTGGTACGTCCGTGAGGTCACAGGTGTGTGCTGCGCACACTGGTCGACTCTCAGGTCGTCCTTGGCGTGCAGCCGGGGTCTGAGGCTGTCGCCTGTCTCGTTCCTGAGCAGCCTGTTGCCGACGATCACCATCTCACCCCAGAAGCACCTCAACTCCCAAGGCACCCGCGTGTACCAACGTGCCTGCAGCTCCTTCCAGTCGTCTCGGTACTTGTTCGTGATGCTGCTGGTTCCGGCTCCGCTCGCTGTCCACACCACATGGCAGTGGGTGTACAGTGCTGAAAGCAGCGTCTGTGGCAGCAGCGTGTGTAGATCTGCACACCTCAGCTCTTCATGTAGATAGTGCTCCATGACTTGCCGCCCTCGATCCCACAGCTTCTTGCCGTGTCGCCTACTTCGGTGTACCGGGAGTCGTGGTGTCAAGTATACCGGATCGCCCACTGCCAGCTCCCCGTACGCACTTCGACGGTCACCGACCATGCGCGTCATGACGACTTCTACCATTAGCTGGTGTTTCCCGTGCGCGCAAGTACCCCGATGAAAGAATCGCTTTGCCGCAATGAGGTCGAGCTCGCGCTCAATGTGGACGAGTCCGATCCCGCCATTGCTTCTGCTCAGCTCTAGCACTGGGCTGGCGACCGGCCGCCGCGTCTTGTTCTGCGCTGACGATGTTCGTCCTTCCCAGAGGAACGTGGTCATGATTCGCCGCAACTTTTCCACTTGAGACGGCAACGGGGAGTAGAATTGAGCCGTGAATGCCACTCCTGCGAGGAAGATCGTCCGCAGAATCAGCGCTCGGCCCAGTACAAAAAAAATTGACGTGACTCGACTAGCGATCCCTAGTCTAGTTCGGAGGAGGGCAATACGCTTTACCCAGTTCACTCAATCAAGTGGATCGGTGCCGACGAGGACACCGAGGTACCTTGCTGTGTCGCCGTGCCGCAGGAATGGAAAGCCGCCATACGCGACCGCTGCCCGAGCCATGTTGAGCCAGATCCCGACGCACTTCTAGGGTTGTACCGTTAGTCCTGACGCTTCCTTGAACTTCTCGAGTACCTCTGTGCACTTCCTTGAGTCGCTTGCTCGTCGCAGGAGCATGGTCGAGTCGTCGACAAAGCCGGCGAAGACTTGAGTCGTAGTAGCCATTCCCACTCGGAAGGCAAGGCCACTGATTTCTGGTCGCTGCCGGAATGAGTGGTCGAGCGTTTCGATCGCAAGCAGGAAAAGCAGCGGCGTCAATGGGCAGCCTTGGTGTACACCGCGCGTCACCGGTACGGAGCGGGAGCGTTCGCCATTGACCTGGAACAGGGCTGACGTGTGCGCGTGGAGCGCTTCGATCAGGCGCACGAAGCTGGACGAAAAGCCAAACCCTTCGAGTGCTGTCACAAGGAACGGTCGTCCTAACGAGTCGTACGCTTTTGCAAAGTCAAGCATGAGGATCATCGAGCTGTCTTCTTCTTGCTCCTCCGGGTTGAAGTATTGGTGCAGAAGCGCTGCCTACATACCCAACACGCTGTCTTCGAGCTGTCGTTCAAGCACGAAACTGTTTTGCTCTTCTCCGACCAGTAGTGACAGGGTACGCTGCAGTCGGGATGCCAGAATCCTCGTGAAGATCTTGTAGACTGATGAGAGAAGCGCGATCGGCCGGTAGTCAAGTCCGTCCTCGGAATCGCTGGTCTTGCGCAGTGTCGCGGTCACAGCAACATCGAAGACCGCCGGAAAGGCGACTGCTCCCATGCACTTGTTGAACTCATGCGCCAGGATCAGCGTGAGTAGGAGGCTGAAGTCCTTAAAGAAGTCGTTCGGTACTCTGTCGACCCCAGCCGCCTTCCCTCTGTTCATCGTAGTGATTGCGTCTTCTACTTCTTGCGCTGAGATGACTCGAGTGAGGTCTGTGTTTGGTGCACCTGGTACCTCCCGCAGCATACAAGAGTCGCAGAACTAAGAGATTGCCTGCTGCCAGTCCATTCGGGTCCGCTCTGGGTACGCCGCCGCGATCACCGGTGTCCATCCCTTCGCCATTTTGCCCGCCAGTGAACCTTCGTCCTGCAGTACCGTTGCTCCTGCTCTCACGAGACGCGTTATGCTGTGGTCTATCTGACGGCCGGAGATCCGTTTGAAGAAGCCCTTTGAGCCAAGGTGACCATTCTGCAGGATCTTTGCAAATTTCTGCCGCATAAGCCGCAGAGACTCGTCGACTTCCTCCACCGTTTGCTTTGTCAACCCCGGAGAAAGACCGTCAACGAGAACGCATACTTCTTCGTCTCCGGGAGCGTCTTGTCGTCTTGCCGACTTGCTTACTGGCCTCGCTCA
This sequence comes from Globisporangium uncinulatum, assembly GCA_023333755.1. Classification (NCBI taxonomy): domain Eukaryota; phylum Oomycota; class Peronosporomycetes; order Pythiales; family Pythiaceae; genus Globisporangium; species Globisporangium uncinulatum. The sequence continues at coordinate 2,603 of JAASFJ010001066.1, forward strand.
GCAGCCGCTGTATGCTTGTTACCATGACCGCCAATCCTTCGCATCCTGGGCGTTCCCAGTTGAAGTCGACTGTCAATCGTTCGAGGCCGCTACGGACTGCTGCCTCAAATTGCTCTGCTCGGTCGCCTCGTCCCGGGTACAGCGCCGTGGTTCCTTGCTTCGGTTTCGATGTGCCTGGCCGCCGTAACTGGAGCAAGTATTCGTTGTGGTCCGAGTAATTGACCGGATAATGGGCGACTTGGTGCGTGACCGGTTCGAGTGGTCTCTTGACACGTAAAAAGCTGTCTAGTCTCCGCCCGTGCTCCGCCGAGCCGAAGGTGAAGTAGTCTGCACGGTACTGCCTCTCTTCGTCGGGCGTGAGAAACGAGCCGTGCAAATCCCCCAGCGTGTCCACTGGATCGAGGTCCTCCAGCACCGTGGCGAGCACTACGCTTTCTGTCTCAGCCGCCTCCGGCCGTGACGCGTGGAAGCGATCAAAAGATGGCTGGAGCACGTAGTTGAAGTCGCCGCCCAACAGGAAGAGCTTGCCTGGTGGTCGCACGAGTCGTTCCAGTGATTGAAAGAAGCGGTCTTAACTGCCCCCGTCGTCTCTAGTCGGCGCGTAAATGTTGACCTGTTTCACCATATCGCTCTCTACTGCTACGCATATCTCCGACAAGATGTCTTGATCCACCTGCCGGAAGGTGCCGTTTGTGTGAGGGTGGAGGAGGATCGCGACGCCTCCCGTTCGTGCGGTGTGCACGGACCAGAATGACCATTGCGCACGCTGGTCTGCCGCGACATCCCACACTGTGCACCGTAGTCTTTGCACCGCGTCCCGCTCTTTCGCTGAGGCGATGTGTGTTTCTTGGAGCAGAATCGGTTCTGTTTGGTCGGCAGCGAACATTCTCTTCCACGCTGTCATCCATCTCATTTTGTTGTCTCCTGCGTCTCTGAAGCCGCGTACGTTCTGCGTGATTACGTCCAGCACCACTCCCGTGACACGTGTTCAGCCTGTGTGTCCTTCATCCATCGCCTAATGTGCGCCGCGTTTGTGCGTCCTGCCGACTGAGTTGGTACAGCCGCTGCTGCAGCTGAACCGTTCCCTGCCTGCCACGCTTGTGCGGTGACCTCGGTCGCCACGGAGGCCCCGCTGGACACCTCGATGCCCTTAGCGGCGGTCTACGACCGCTTCGGCTTCTACCGAAAGCAGTCGCTCACCCGCTCGAGTGAGAGACCTCGCATTGGTCCGTAGTGAGCCCCTTGGTGACCACCACAAGAGCTTCCTCGACCTCCTTGTTCTCCCGCCAGAGTCTTGCGAGCACGTCCCATTCAAACAGCTCCCCGGTCCAGAATGGCGAACCGGTTGGTTTCGCGTGCTCTTTCGGCTCTGAATCGGTGAGTAGAGCGACGCACTCTGGAAAGACGCATGCGACGAGCAGTAAAGTCGCCGACGCATGCTGCGTGGTCTTGTGCCTGAACAACCTCACATTCGCGACCATTAGGGTGTTCTTTGCGGCTCGCATCAGTTCGCTTCATCTGTCCTTGTGGGTTGCCATTGCCATTGACGTGTCGTACTCGGGGGCCGCGTCGTACACTGCGTGCCAGTGCCAATGCGTTGCCTGCTGCACTACTGGTAGGAGCGAGATGCTGCTGACCGCCCAGTTCATGAGAATGTCGGCTCGAGTGCGGGAACTCCAAGCAACTCACACCGTGGGTGTCATCCGTGCAAGTTGTTGTAGGGGTAGGTTGAACCGCACAGGAAGTCGCCCCCACAGTTCCACCTTATGCCTCATGAAGTCGTTCATCTTTACGAGCTGGTTGAAGGCTGGCATCTGAACCGCTTTCATCGTCATCCAGTCCTGGCGTTCGACGTTCAGACCTTTGACGTCCGTGAGGTTGTACAGATCCGGCGGCTGGAACGTTGCTGCTTGTGCTTCGTTGGTTGAGTCTATTGGCTGATGCTTCTTCTTCTGGCGGGGTGTGTACAACGGTGTGCTGTTCACCGGCGTTTCCACCCTCTTACGTGATCCGAGGCGGCTGGAGATTGGGGTTCTCTTCGCCTCACTTCCGCCAGTGTCCTCCATGGGGCTTGCGTCCGTCGCGCTGCCTGACGCGGAGCTGCGAACAGGAGTAGAGAAAGCTGAGTCTGAGCTCGGTGGAGAGGGGCCGAGATCCAAAACACGATATTCGAGCAGCATGAGGTGGTGCCGGCGGCGTTCATAGGTGAAGGCTTCGTCATATGTCGTGCCCCGCCGTTCCGCGACTCGCTCGTAATGGTTGCTGTCGTAGGCTTGTAAGACCCTCTCTAGAAAACCCTCCTCCTCTTGCGTGAGAGGCGACGGGCTAGGAAAACTGCACGTGAACATCGAGTGCTCGACCAGCCTGTCGTCCTGTTCGCCATCCGTCGCCCTGTGTGCCACAATAGATGGGTCCCCGAAATCTAAACGAGTTCGCACCACAAATGAATGAAACTGATCAGCTGGAGGCATCCGCTAGTTCCCGAAGTCGAACGAGTGCTCAAAGTTACTGTCGTCTCTCCCCTTTGTTCGCCGTTTCTGGAATGTGGCCGTCACCGTCGTCACTGAAGTCTTCCATGTACTTGGGCGATTCAGCACCTTCGCTTCCCGTGACTTGAGCTGGTGTGCTGACGTCTGCCGTCTGCATGTCTTCATCTATCTCAATCGATGGGACATAGTAGTGAGTCAAGTCCCTCTGGATCTTGTTGCCGATCGAGGCTTGGAGGCGGTAGATGATCGCGTCTCCCTTCGAGACTTCTGAGACGATGGTGGAGTTGAAATGGTGGCCGCCGATGTGGATGATCAGGATGGGCGGTTGCGAGTACTTGACCACATCTGCCAGCACATCCGTGAGGAGCGAAGTCAGCTGCAGCGAGCGAAGCCCTGCGGTAAGGTACTTCTGCTTCGTCTTCCAGTTGGTGGTGACTAGGAGTTCGTTCACTGAGAACGACGCCTTCGCATGTTGGTTGTCTGCTTCGATGACAAAGATCCGACGCTCCAATGCTTTAGCGTCGAGCCGAAGCGTCTCAGAGTTTCCCCACAGCTTCGCCGGGAGAGTGCTGCCCGGAGCGCTTCCCGATTGCGCCAGCTCTTGAAAGAACGACTGCTTCAGGCCTGGAGTTCTGTCAACGCGGTCTGCCTCTGCCTTGCTGACTCCTGAGACGAGCAGCGCGCCCTTGAGTGAGGTCTGTTCGATTCGTGATGGTCATGCTCTGGATATGCTCGTGCGATAAGAGTCTTATAACGCTTGACCAGCGCTTCCGCTGACCGCGCGTGCTTGTAGTCGGTTGTGATCGGATGAGGTAGAATACTTTCTACGGCGGTCAGGTATTGGCAGTTGCCCAGACCTGTTGTCGCTGACATCCTGCCGCCTGTGGCGCGGAGCAGCTCTGTCACGGACGATGTCTCTCTTGGTGCTTCAAGTGCATCTCGAAGACGGACCACGAGTGCGTTGATGTCATACTCCTTGGGTTGACTTGGTCGGGCTTTCTCAAAGAAGGTTCTGGCTGCTCGTGCTCCTTGAGGGTCATTTCCTGCTTAGATATGTCATCTGCCGCCGTGCTAATGCTGGCTCCCGAGCGGGCCGATGCAGCCTTATCCTTGGCAGAGGCCTCTCCACCTTGGGCAGTCGCGTTGACCACGCGTTTCTTCATGTTGTTGGAACGCTCCTTGTTCTTGGAGGTCTTACCTGCTGCGACAGCCGTCGCTACCTAAACTGAGTTCTGGGGTGCTTCTGGTTCGTTGAACTTCTCCAGTGCTGGTGTCTTTGCTACTTTCGGCTGTTGCGCTTGCGTCTCCGCTTCGTGCCCCACTTTTGCACTCGCTTACTCCGCTGCTGCGTCCGCCACATTGTTGCTGCTCTCGTTGTTCTCCCAAGCCACCACTGGGGTTGTTCGCGGCGTTTGGTCGGATTTGCCCGCGAAGAGGTAACCGACCAGCTCTAGTTCGTTCGCAAATGTTCTCGGTGGCGGCGGCGCTGCTAAGTCATGAGCGCTTACTCGGACGGACAAGTGTTTCAGTTTGCGAGCGCGTTCCGGCGTTACGCACGCCGAGGTCGTGTGCCCCATGTGGTGGCATACTTGACACGGCAACCCGCGTCCGACGCGGTAGTGTTGCACGAATAGATAGTGCCCCATCCAGTCGATGTGCGTCTTTCCGTCCAGTATCTTTGGGCAGTGCGGTGTAGTGAAGCGTGCAGTCCACTTTGTGGACAGGTGCGAGTCACGCCCTCCACGATCTGCGCTCTTAAACTCGGCGACCGTGTTGTCGGACGCGGCCTTGAGGAACTCGTGCAGGTGGTGCACCGAGACGTGCTCTGCAACGTTCGATACGCGCAGCTGGTAAGCGATTTGGTAGCGCTTGACTTCGCTAGCTGGTAGTTCCGTGCCCAGGGCGTCCCTGATGTTTCGCAAGACCATGTTTGCCTTCCAGAAGGGAACTGAGTGAGCTTCACCGCGTGCCGCTTCCGCTCTTGTAAAGAAGCGGAAGTGGAAGGTCCGCTTCTCGCGATCATCCGTGATCGCCTTCACCGATTGTAGTAGTTCGCTGACGTGGTCGCATTCGTCTTCGCGAAAGACGGCACTCTCTTGGATCTGGTATGCGATCCGATTGGTTGTCACAGCCACATCCAAGAGACGCGCTGTCGGGGGTAGAATCGCGTACAGCTCGCCTTAGACATGATCACGCAGGTAGCTATGGAAGGCCACCATCTGGCCCGATGAGAAGACGATGCTGAAGAAATCGGGCGTTGCGCGCACCACCACGCTGCCGCCGAAGATTCCTCGGATGGCCCGCTTCTCGAAGTCGGACACAGCTCTTCGTTCGGACACACTGGGGCAGGTTGCGTTCCATAGCTTGTTGACGATCTCCACATCGGCGGCAGCGAAGGCTTCGCCATTGACGGAGACGACCCTCGGCCACTGAGAGTCTGAGCGGTTGTGTGGGGGAGTGAACGCATTTTCTTCCCCTACTGCTTGCGCGTAGCTCACTGGGGGCGAATTGTTCTGCACTGCTTTGGAGGCGATTGCTTCCTGCGCCTCAGTCACCGTTTGGTCAGTTGCGTCCTTCTTAGTGTTGCCTTCGGCCGCTTGCGCTTCGTCTTCAGATGGGCTGTCGCTGAGAGCTCCACTCGTCAATGCTCGCAAGCCGTCTGTCATCTCGCTTGGATGCGGAGTGGCCATGAGCGGCTCCTGACGATCCACGGGAGCTTCGTAGCTCGACGCGCAGTTGGTACCTGCAGTCGTACTTGCCGCCAGTGTGCTCTCATGTTTGTGCTCTATCTAGACTTGCGCGGTGCTGTGGCGTTGCTCAGCTCCTCGGTCGGTTGGGTGCGGGGGTTTCTCGCCTCCTGCCGGCATCGCAGATGCCCGATACCCCCACGGTATACAAAAACTCTGTCTGTTCGAGCAGAGGTTTCGTGTACGTGGAGAGTCGGCTCTTGAAGGGGCGGTAGTTATTTCACGAGCTGGTTGTTGGGGCTGGAATGGTCGAGCGGTTGAGCTGGAGCTTGGCCGGGTCGACTTGTGGGATACAGAGCGAATTCGGAAGTGACCACCCATAAAGTGGTTTTGGTGTATAAAAACGCTGATATCAGGCCTGCGCCACTGTGCACCATGGAATTGTTTCTCAAACCCCCAAATTATGCTTCTTGGACCCCACACTGCAATTTAGAGTCACATTCGCGACCTGTGCGATTTGCTTCTTTTTCGCATGACAAGTGCTTCTGCAACTCGACACGCTTTGATTCACGATCAAAGAGTCCACAACACTTGCATTTCGGCCCGCAGCCGTGTTAGCCGATGACACAGCTTTGGAGCACCCGTCGTTCGCAACTATACCATCAGTGTGTATAAAGACGCGTGCGACGCAAGTATCGTGAAGCTTTCTTTGAACTACAGTAGCTCTCACAGGTGCAGTGTACTGTACTAGACTGAACATTGTAGAAGCGCTTGGTGCCATCCACGTTCGCTGCTACGCGCACATTGACTGTAGAAATGCTCGCTACTGTGGGCATGTGAGCAAACGCATTCAATAGCGGAGGTCAGTTTTATAGCGTGTACAAGCTGAAATTGAGCTCAACACCATCAATTTTGCTTCGATGTGGTTGGTCAGGTTTTTTTCACTAATATGCTTGTTTGATTGGTCAAATATAAGCGCCTTCTGTTCGAATCCCGGCTTTTTGTTCCCCGGGGTTTTCCGTCGTTGTGTGTAAACCAATGTCCTCGATACGCTGAGCGGCCTCGAGTGAACGCAGCGCTGGAGCGTGCTGAACTGAGACAAAATGAGAGGTGGTTGCCGACATTGAATCTTGCGCTACACGCTCGAGAATAGTCATACCCTGTGCAACGGCGTATCGCCTTCGCGTGTCTCTGCGTTTGTGTGCTTGCAAAAGACCGCGAAGTGAAAACTCGAGAGTAGCGGCGCTCGCTCGAGCATGAATTCGTGTTGCTCGACACGTGAAAACCACGACCAGCACCACTGTGAATTCTCGTGGACGTGCCAGGTGGTTCCATGCTCGCGATTCGTCAACAGTTGAGAATTACAGGAAACCACGGCTGCGTTCGTCAAACCAACCCACAAATTGCGTGACGCAATTAATGCCTGTGGAAGAGGTCATTTCCATTTTTGAATATTTGCATAATATATTATCAATGAATAGGTGATATTAAAAAATGAATGTTGACTGTCGGTCTCTCGTGCAACATTTTTCACACGATGTCGCACGAGCAGAAGCTTTTTTTAACAAAGAAACCCAAAAATAAAGGTTATTAACTTGATAACAAAAAATCTTAATTTTGAAACTTAATATTTTAAAAATATTTTATCAATTGTTACAAAATATCGATTTTTAGTAGAAATTGGTGCGCTTGTGGTATCACAGTAATTCTGGATTAAAAATCTAGAGAACAGCACAAGCGCACCTCCAAGGACGATGGGCACGAACTTCTGGCACTCGACGCACTAGTACGCGCGCGCGTGCACTGCCAGGTGCCTCCCATGCACATCCGTCCTCTAAGCGCACTTTTGCTCTCTCCATTCGTGCCGCTGCAGCCTCTACTGGATGAAGGACGTGACCAAGAGCGACCTCCGCAAGCGTAACCCGCTCGACCACCGCCACCTCACAGACGACGAGATCGACAGCATCCACCTCGCCAACATCTCTCGTACGAGCGAGCGTGCGTACCTGTGCCTCTGTGTGTATACAAGACGACCGTTTTTACCTCTCTCTACCACGCGGCAGTGCTGGAGGAGATTGGTCCGCGGCTGCGCGTGCGCCAGATCATCATCTACACAGCGATCGTGTTCTACCGGCGCTTCTACCAGACGTACGCATAAAGTGTGGCGCTTGCGGCTAGTTGCTCACTTGCTTCGTGTCTCCCACTCCACTCTCAACCGTTCGCTCATTGCTGCGCTCGCCTCCTACAGCCAGAGCTTCGTGAACTTTGACCCGCACTTGGTGGTCGGGACGGTCTTCTTCCTGGCGTCCAAGGTCGAAGAGAGTCAACTGTCGCTCGCCACGGTCGCCTCGGTGCTGCACCACTACACCACGAGTGCGCATTTGTGTCTCCTCCCCTCTCTCACTATCTTGGTAAGCTGCGTGTATTGTGTCTCACGAGGCTGTTGTTGGTGCTGTTGGTAGCCGGTGTGGACGAGGACGAAGCCATGCACACGTTTCAGGACAAGGACATTCTCGAGTGCGAGTTCTACGTCGTAGAGGCGCTCCAGTTCGACCTCATTCTCCACCACCCGTTCCCGTCGCTCCTACAGTGCGTGTGTGTGTGCATGTGTGTGACGACGCTCGCGACTGACGAGAACGAATGAACTGACGACGCCCTCGTGTGGAACAAACCGAACGACCAGGTTCCTGGACGAGTTTGAGCTGCACGAGGAGTGTCTCCAGTTCGCCTGGTGTGTAGAGTTGAACTTGGAACGTTGACTGGCCGTGTGTGCGACTGAGGTCTCACACTGTGACGCCCCAGGCAACTGGTCCAGTACTCGTACCGCACCGACATCATCCTGCTGCACCCGCCGTTCATGGTGGCGTACGCGGCCGCGTACATTGCGTGCATGGAGGCCGGCTACGACGCGGCGCACGTGTTTGCGAACGTGAACATTAAGAAAGAGCTCCTGCTCAAGATCGTGGGCGAGTTCCGCGACGCGTTCGAGGACGAGCGGCGGCTCTACGTGGTTCAGGCCGCAGCTCTTGAGAAGCTCGAGGATCTCATCCCAGACCCGAGCGAGGGCGAGCCGAGTGCGAGCGGGTCCGCCGGCTCGGACAACAAGTGAAGAGCGGCAGGTGCTGGTTGGAAGTGCAAGCAGCGAGCAGCTCGCTTTGCGTGCCACTGTCTGTCTGCTCGAGCCTGTCACCAAGGTGGTTCGGACTCGACGCGGGCGTCACGGCTGCCTCGCTCAGTAAGCTCAAGGCAATTTTACGAACCGCAAGAAGTAAGTGATATTTGTATGTATTTATGGACGAGTGACAGATTTACAGATCTGGTCATCTCTAGTGAGGCAACAGAAATAGTAATTAGCGATCTGAGAGAGGCTAAAAAGCCGAAGGTTAAGGTACAGATTAAAAGTTACTAGATGCAGGCATTACAGTACACCATTTAAAGCTCAAATTGAGCCATTCCAAGATCAAGTTGAGCAAGTACAAGTCCAAATTGATGTGACTCGGTTTTACACAAAATGGCAAAAACAAATAACTCTCAAAGTCGATGTTACAAACCCACTTGCATTGGATTCAACAAAATGACGTCGTCGTGGAACCGCAGTGTGTCTAAAGAACTTCAAGCACAGCGCTGCAGTGGCACTGGATGGCAAGAAGAGAGATGCTGCGCGAAGCTGAAACGACTTGCGGTGCGCTGCCATCGTTGTGCCGGACGGTATTGCTACTATTGCGGCTCGGTTCTGCTGGAAGTACGCTTTCACTTTTGACTTGAACGCAGAGAAGACTTGCTCAATGGGGTTGAGCATTGGGGAATAGGGACCCAGTCTCAGTAATGTTGCATCTGCGAACTCGTCTTCGTGGAACATGCACTCTAGCTGGCTGTGTGACGGCGCGTTGTCCACAACAATCACGACGTCAGCCAGAGCGCACCGCTCGCGAATTGCTGATAACGTTGCTCGAACAAACTGCTTGACTGTTTCGCTTGTGTTGGACCCGAACCTGGTCTCCCAGTGCACCAGACCGTCGATACCGATGCACGATGAGACGTGCATGTTGACGCCGCCTCCCGCAACTCGAACATCGACGGCTCGCACTCCTTTTTTGCTCCATCCGCGGTTCCTTGATGTCCACAAGCTATAGTTAGTCTCATCTATATAATATATAACTTTACCATCGGCCTGGTATGCGAGTAGCTGACGCAAATAGGCTCGCCACTTCTCAAGGTTGACTTGCGTGTTCATGTACTGTGGCTGTACGTGCTTCGACTTGATGCTGTAGCAGCACACGTCGATGTTGTTTTTGATTGTCTGCGGCGTCACAGACACAGCAAGCTCACGCTCGATAACCGCTGCCATTTCGCTGAGCGTAACAGACGGGTTGGACGAAAGCAGCTCTTCCAGGCGTGCGATGTGCTCGGGTGTGACTTTGACGTGGCGTCTGCCGCCTCTGTCAGCAAACGCCAC
>JAASFJ010001067.1:0-12234 GCA_023333755.1 Globisporangium uncinulatum
GACTTTTGGTGAAAGCTTGGACAGGATACTGTATGTCTTCGTCATCTCACGCCTGGACGTGAGTACAAGCACTTGCTTCGGCGGGTCGCCGTCGACAAGGTTGTTGCTCCGCAGCACATCCAAGAAGACTCCCGCGTCACGCGGGTTTTGAAAGTTCAGGGACCTGCTCGGCAGATCCCGCTGTGCAGGCGCGACAGCGTCTTCGACACGATCTCCATGAGCAAAGATCTTTTGAGCTAAAAAAACAATGCTTCAGCTTCCGACACTCACAAAAAAGTCCATCTTTTGGTGGGAATTTTGAAAATCGAACTTAATTTGCTGGAACGAACTTAATTTGCTGGAAACGAACGTAATTCCCTGGAAACGAACGTAATTCCCTGGAAGCGAACTTAATTCACTGGAAACGTACAGTGGACAGTAGAAACCTTGGAAACAGACTAGTACTTTTATCCAATCAGCTTGCACAAAAGAGATGGTTCATATTTTCAAATTTATAAAAAATATATGTGAAAGTATGAACCATCTCTCCCTTTTTTCACTTCGCCACGTTTGACCACCAACGTCAAGCTAACACACCGCCACCAACCAGCTCGTTCTCACGCGAGAATGGCGCCGCCGCAACCGCCACCACCACCGCCAGGCGACGCGCCGCCGCCGCAGTCGCTCTTCGACCGCCTCTTCCCCTTCATTCGCATGATCCTCTTCTGGTACCTCATCCAGTTGGTCACGGGCGGCGACGGGCCGCTCACGAAGCTCAAGGCGGCTCTGAACCCGCCGACCACCGACCTCATCCGCGCAGACCCTGTTGTGCGCTCTACCGCGACCCCTAACAAGGCTGCTGCTGACGTCAGCGCCGTAGACCCCGACGCACTGCGACTGCAGCAAGCGGCGCCGGCCAAGAGCTTCCGGAACGCGTTCCAAGTCGGCGACGTCGTGGACCTGCGCGTGTACGTGTCAGCAGACGCAGAGTTCCGCTTTGACGCGCAACGGGAGCAAGAGCAGCTGCGCTGGTGGCTCAAAGACATTCGGTACTCTGCCCACGGGAACCCAGCGAGTGATGACGGCATCTGGACGCAGCACGTGAACGTGACAGTGGACAAGCACTTGCTCGCGAACGGCTCGGTGTTTGCGCACGTGTTTTTAACAAAAGAAGGCTTCTCACCAAACCCAGACGATGTGGCCTACGACCGCATGGGGAGCATCTACCGGGCGATGGAACTCACGACGTTCCGGCCCCGGGATCAGATTTCGACGAAGCGGAACCTGCTCGAGTCGCTCACGACCGACACGACAAATACCGGTACTACCGAGTCGACCGGTCTTCACACAAAAACAGAAGAAGATGACGTCAACATCGACCCGGACTCGTTCGTGCCGTTCTGGAAACCGTCACTCACGATCAATGTCGTACACGACACGACCGCGTACTCCGCCCGGCTCCAACCACCGCCGTTCCTAGCTACCGGCATGGAACTCGACCACGACGCGCAGCTGTACCTCCCCGTGCTCTATTTGAACGACTTTTGGGTCCTCGAAGAGCACTTGGCGCCGGTGAACCAGTCGGTAACCGCCCTCCCCCTCGAACTCTCGTTCTACCCGCTCCACTTGTACAAGTTTGCGCTCTACACGCAGATGGAGCAGAACTTCCGGAACCAGCAGCAGACGGGCGCGTCGACCAAGAGAGATACGGACAAGATGAAGGCCATGTTCATCGAGACGAATCCGTACTTACTCGGGATTACGGTATTCGTCTCGCTCCTCCACTCGCTCTTTGACTTCCTCGCGTTCAAGAACGACGTGAGCTTCTGGCGCAATCAAAAGTCCCTCGCGGGCCTCTCGCTCCGGACGATCGTACTTAACACGTTCTTCCAGCTCGTGATCTTCCTCTACCTCCTCGACAACGACACGTCGTGGATGATCCTGTTAAGTTCGCTCGTGTCGCTCGGCATCGAGTGCTGGAAGATCAAGAAAGCAGTCCGGATCTCCCGTGACGCAATCACGAACCGATTCGTCATCACAGGCGAGGAGTCGTACAACGACTCACCGACGGCGGAACACGACCGAGTGGCGGTCGCGCACTTGTCGTACGTGCTCTACCCGCTCATTGCCGGCCAGTCGCTCTACACACTTGCGTACAGTGTTCACAAGGGCTGGTACTCGTGGGTCGTCTCGAGCCTCACGAGCTTTGTTTACGCATTCGGCTTCATCATGATGACGCCGCAGCTCTACATCAACTACAAGCTCAAGTCTGTGGCGCACTTACCGTGGCGCGCGATGGTCTACAAGTCGCTCAACACGTTCATTGACGACCTCTTTGCGTTCGTGATCAAGATGCCGTGGATGCACCGGCTGAGCTGCTTCCGCGATGACGTCATCTTTTTCATCTACCTCTACCAGCGCTGGATCTACCCAGTTGACGTCACGCGCACGAACGAGTTTGGACAGGGTGGCGAGGACCCGAGTGCGGCCAACGCGATTACGGGAACAACTACGGCGGAAGCGACAGAGGAAGAAGTCGTAAGCAGCACGACGGAGGATGACGAGCAGTCGACCGAGTACCTGATGACGAAGCGGGCAAAGACACTGCAGCAGAATATCCACGATGTCGACTAATCAGGACGGCCGAGACGAGGAGAAGGACTTGTTGCGATGAGCTCCATTGGAGCTCCATATACAAACTCCAGTTTGTCCGTGTTGATCCCAACAAGGATCCCTTTGCCACGCTCCCTTCCTATTGATCCCTTCCTTGAAGCCTGCATCGTCGCATGAGACGATGCCCTGTCCCAACTATCCATTCATACGTCCATTCATCCGTTCATTTATCCATTCATCCGTCCATCAATCCATTCATATGTCCATCCATCCGATTTGAATTCGAGCCGAGCTTGGAATCAGATCCCGAGCCGAACTCTTGCGTCTCTTGACACTCTGAAAACCGAACTTAATTTGCTGGAAACTTATTGAAGTTTCCAGCAAATTAAGTTCGTTTCCAGCAACTTATGTTCGTTTCCAGCAAATTAAGTTCGGTTTTCAAAATTTCCAAGAGTCATGCGCCTTCTCGCTTCAAGCCCAAGAAGCTTCCGATGCTGGCGGCTATGGACGCGGTCCTGGGCGGCAAGGAGCCGGCCTTTGACGACGACGCGGACGTGGACCTCGCCCGCCTCCCGGCCGGCGACCGGGACGCCATCCTCGCGCGTGTCCCACCAGACGACAGCGCACCGCCGGACGCGTTCGCGCTCGCCCAGAATGAGATCCGACGCGAAGTAAGTATGGTCAACGTACCTTACAGTGTGCTGTATCGTGTCGTGACGACGGCCGTCTACTGTCCGTAGATGATCGACCGCGGGATCCAACCGAAAGGCTTCTACAACGACGACGCCGCACGGCTCCAGGACGAGTTCAACCGCGAGCATGTGGCGGAGCGAGCCGCCCGTCTGCAGCAGCGCCTCCAGCTGGCCGCCAAGAGCTACTTGCGGGAGACCGTCCACCGCCGCCGGCTCGAGCGCGAGCGCGAGCTGCGCGAAGAAGTGAACGCCGTGGCGCAGAGCCCGCAGCTCGACGTCTGGCTCGAGCTCCTCGCGCTCCCGCCCGACAGCAGCTCGACGACCGTGCGGCCGAGCCACGCGACGCTCCGGCTCACTGGCGTCGGCACGCGTGTGCTCTGCAAGCCACTCGCGTTCAACCACTCGCTGCACTCGCTCACGCTGAGCCGCAACGGCTTGGACGACATGGCCGGTCAGTGCCTCGCAAACATGCTGCGCCGCAACACGAGCCTCCGTCGGCTTGAACTCGAGAGCAATGGGCTCGGGCCCGTGACGGCTCGGGCGCTCGCAGACGCGCTCACTGTGAACGCGAGCCTGCAGTTCCTGAGCCTCGAGAGCAACCCGCTCACAGACGACGAGAAGGACTTCTCTGGTGTCGCAGCTCTCGGCCGTATGCTCGCGAGCAACGCGGCACTCCGCACACTGAACCTCTGGCGCACGCGACTCGGGACCGACGGCGGCCGGCAGCTTGGGCTTGGGCTTGAACGCAACACGGCGCTCGTGTGTCTCGACATTGGCAACAACCGCATCGCAGCTGGCGACGCCGTGCTGATCGACCAGCGCCTGCGCCGGAACCGCACTACGTTCGAGGCACGCGAGGAGAAGAAGCTCGCGCTCCGTCGAGCTCAGCTCACGGCCGCGGGCAAGGAGCGTGAGCGGCAGGAACAGGCGCGCAAGGAGGCCGATTATGTACGTCGTTGGCTTGAGCTTGTGGCTTGCGGCTTGGGCTTGTGGCTTGGCTGGTGCTGACAGCTGAATGGATGGATGGATGGATGGATGGACAGGAAGAGTGGATTGAGGAGCGCAAACTCGAGCGGCAGGAGGAGCGTGTGCGACAGGAGCAGGAGCGCCAGCGGCTCGCGCGGCTCGAAGAGGACCGGCTGCGGCAGTTTGCGGCTCGCAAAGCCGCCGAGTTTGCTGCGCGCGCAGAGCTCGAGAAGAAGAAGAAGACGAAGAAGGGCGGTGCCAAGAAGAAGAAGAAGTGAGCCCGTATGCGCAGCAGCAGCATCCAGGTCGTGCATGATGCATGACATGCTTGCGTTTTATTGGTTCTTACTGCGTGTGGTACATAAAAACCAGCCAATCAAACGAGCAGTTCGCGGAAAACCAGCCAATCGAATCCCATTGGCGGCTCGCTCACCTCACGCCATTCGCTCAAAAGAGGTGGCTCTTGACGAGCCGCTGGTACTTGTGGTACGCAAACGCACACGCGGCCGCGAGGACGAGCACGAGGAAGAAGAAGGGCATGCGCCAGCTCGCGTTCGCGACCAGGAGCTCGGCGCCGACCTTCTGGGAGATCGCCGCGTGGGCGTTCGCACGCACGACGCCCATTTTGTGGCCAATCTTCGTCTCGAGCATCTCATTCATGCGGTCTGTGAGCGCTTGAATGCGCTGCTGGTTCGCGGTTTCTTTCTCCTTGAGCTTCGCGACTGTGTGCGCGGTCTCTTCTTTGAGCTCTTCGAACCAGTGCTCCGTCTCGACGTGGAAATTCTTGACGTATTTCTGTAATATCGAGATCTTGCAGCTCGCGTCACAGACTGGATTGCCCAAAAGTTCGTCAAACTTTTTCGAATAATTGTGCGTCCACACGTCCGCGTCCGCTTGCGCCATGCCGTAGTCGTTTACGTCATCAAACGCTCGCACCGACAAGATGTCGTGGTTGTCGGCAAGCGCGCCAGTGGACGCTGTGATGCCAAATGTCGCACGGCGGAGCCACTCGGGCGAGAACGGGAGCGTCCCAGCGTAGCACTCGGTCCACGCGCCTTCGTTCTGCGGGTCGACTTCAAGCCGCACAGACGTGCCGTCGACTTTGATCCGCAGCCGGGACGAGCTGTACACGGGGTCGAACGACGCGCTCTTGGCGTGGAACCGGAACGCCGCGTCGCATCCGAGCTTCGCGCCGTCGTTGAGCTGGTCGAGCGTCTTGGTGCCGTCGTTCACTTGGAGCGTCACGTCCTTGTGGCCGCCCCTGTGCTCGACGTTCTTGAACGTGTCGAGGACCACGCCGACGCCGTAGAACTGGTCGGTGAAGCCGTGGTTCTCGCCGCTGGAAAACTGCGGCTCGTGCGTGAGCCAGACGCCAATGCCGTCGCCAAACCACTTTTTGCCTTGGCCGTGGATGCGGAACGTGACCACGACGACAAACTGCGGCCGGTCGATGACTGCGCGGCTCCAAATGAACCCGCGCTTGCTCTGCCGGTCCGGCGTGAGCCGCACAAAGTTGCGCTTCACTTCCGCGTGCCCGCCGACGCTAAAGTGCTCGCCCAGCTGCCGCTTCCCGCTGGCTGCGTCCACCGCTTCGAACGGCTCTTTGAACGACAGCGAGTCGATTGGCGCAGCGGAGACGCACGCGAGCGCAGCGGCTGCGAACGCCAGCAGCGTCTGCTTCACGAAGAGCATGGGGCGGGCGTGCGAGTGGCGGGCTTGAGCTCTTGAGCTCTTGGCGGGACGATGGCGGAATGGGAGCGTGCCACGTGTGAGTGAGTGACTGCGTCAGCTCGGGATATGCTGTTACGTAGGTTTTGTTTGATTTATTTCACTACCACGCTTTCCAGGTTCTTTCCGAGTTCCACTCATTTGCTCGTGACCACACAGACCAATGATGGCGGCCGACAAGAACGCCGTCCCGCGTGATGCCCCGCTCAAGCGCAGCCGCGCCGACCTGTCGCGCGAGAAGCTCGAGGCGTTCAAGAAACGCGCGGACAAGCGCGGCGTTGTGCGTCACGAGCTTCTTGCGCGTCTCGAGTGTGTTGGTCCACTCCCCACTCACTTGGTTTGTATTGTCTCGTGCATTCACTTCGTCCGCGCAGGTGTACTTGAGTCGCGTGCCACCGTTCATGAAGCCCGAGAAGGTGAAGCACTTGCTCGGCCAGTATGGCGACATCAACCGCATCTACCTCGTGCCGGAGGACAAGACGAACCACAAGAAGCGCGTCGCCGCCGGCGGGAACCGCAAGCAGAGCTACACGGAGGGCTGGATCGAGTTTGAGGACAAGAAGGTCGCCAAGCAGGTGGCCACGGTGCTCAACACGCGGCAGATTGGCGGCCGCAAACGCGACTACTACCACGACGACATGTGGAACCTCAAGTACCTCAAGGGCTTCAAGTGGGACCACCTGACCGAGAAGATTGGTGCGTCCACGCGGATGTGTGCTGGTGTGTGTGTAGTGTGTGGGAATTTGTATGTGGCTGAGTGGCTGAACATGTTGTGGGACGGACACGCGTCACGACAGCGTACGAGAATCGCGTTCGGGAGCAGAAAGTGCGCCTTGAGATCGCTCAAGCGAAGAAGGAAAACGAGGCGTATCTGGACAAGGTGGAGCAGTCGAAGCAGTTGGAGAAGATGGAGGAGCGCAAGAAGAGCTCGGCCGCTTCCGCTTCCGCCACTCTCTCGGCCCGTGACGAGCAGCACCAGCAGCTCCGCCGGTCCTTCGTACAGAAAGCGCCGACCAGCAGCAAACAGCAGAGCTCTCTTGGTGCAGCCGGTGACCAGCTGCTCGCAAAGGTCTTCAAGAAGCGGAAAGTACAGTAGACACACAGACCGCCCCCCCAAGACGCGGAGAGAAGACGATGAAGAAGATGACGCTTCCCTTGTTGTAGTCGTGTGTGGTTTTTGCTGTGGTGGGTACTGTACTCCCCCCAACGGACCAACGGACCAACGGACCAACGGACCAATCCACTCAGAGGTCGTCTTTGGCACCGCCATCCAGCGGCACCACGACAGTCTGGCTCTTGCCGTTCGCCGCCGAACCTTCAAACTCGAGCAGCACGCGTTCGCCACGCTGGAGGCGCCACTTGTGGCCTTCGAACGTCGTGAAGAGCGACTTCCCGTGTGGTGCGATCGTCACCATCAACGTGTTGGCCCAGAAGAGCTCGACACTGTGCGGTGTCGGGTTCTGGAACGTCACCGTGATCTCTGTAGCCGCTCCTGTGGCTTCGTCCAGCCCAAAGCGCCGCTTGTTCCAGACCCAGAGGTTCGCGCCCCACTTCGTCCCGTCCAACACAGGACACCCCCCGTGGAGCGACAGGGGGTCGAGCTCACCGTTCGGCTTCTGGCTGTAGAAAAGCACCGCGTGGCCTTTGCGGGGGTACGTGGCGAGCTTCGTGGCGCACTTGTCGACCATGTCGACCTCCCACGACCCTTTCTCAAACAGCGCTCGCCCCAGCTCCTGGCTCGCTGTCGTGTCTGGCGGGTGGTCGTACGCACTCGGGAGCCCTTCTGGCATCGTTGCGAGTGGAAACACTGTCTGCCCACCCCGTGTGACGTTCGAGAGGTACAGAAACACAGTCGCAAACCGGTTCGAGCCGCCGTGGGACGGGTCCCAGTTCCACTCGGCAGTCGTGTGCTTGTCAAAGTAGTCCGTGTGGGCAATGTACGCTTGCTTCTGCTTGTACCGGAGCAGCTGGAGCCCGTCGCACATGTCGTCGTCGTACGGGCCGAGTCCAAGGACGTCAAAGACGCGCTTCCGGATCGCTACAGCGGTCGCAGAGACCTGGTCGAACGCGTTCTCGCTCGTCCGGTGCTTGCTCACGAGCTTCTTCCCGTTCTGGTGCCCCACGTGCGACTGCTGGAGCCGGTTGTCTTCGTCTGAGATCTCCGAGATGCGTGTGATGAGCTTGTCCGCCTCGTCGTTCGAGAAGAAGTGGTGGACGTGGAACGTCCGTGGCGACTCAGTGAGCGACTCGAGTACCACGGGCTTCCCCGTTGGACTGTCGGCGGGCGTGAGCACCACACGGTGCCCGAGCTTCACGAACGGGTACATAAACAGCAGCCCAGGCGCCACAACGTACAAGCGGTCGCCCGCTTCCATGTCGTCGTACGAGCGCACGAGTCGGCCATTGCCGTTGAACACACGGTCTGCGAGCTTTGCTGGCGGTGGTAAGAACGCAGCTCCACTGTCGCTCTCGCCCGCACTCACTGCCTGCTGCACTGTCTCGACGTCTACAAACTGGGAAAAGTACTCGGCGAGCTCGCGCCCGTTCTTCCCCTGGAGCAAGTCGACGCTCACCTGGAGCTGCACGCCGCCGATCGAGTACCCGTTCTTAAAAACCGTGACGTCTTTCAGCGCCGCTGTGCCGGCTGCCACGCCGCTCAGCGACCGGTGCGCGTAGGTGAGCTGCAGCGTCTCGCTCAGCGGCGACCAGTACACGTACGCGAGCGCGAGCAGCGCGCAGAGCGCCACGTAGGCGCCGAACCGTCCGCCCTTGCCCATCAGGATGCTATCAGTCACTCGATACTGAAGCTGGGTGGTTTTTTGAAAGTGAGAGTCAGAAAGATTGGGTTTCGAACTCGTATTTATGCGACTGTGTACGGTACAGTACCTCGTCGCCAAGTTCCGATTAATTGACTTCAACTTGGCATCCAAGTCACCTGCCGAGAGCAGCCCACCTAGACACGCGTGCAGCTCCTATTGCTTCGCCTACTCCATGCTGCGCAGTGTACGTCTCCTCCAAGACCACGACTGTCACGACAGCGTAGACGCCAGAAATCCGTTCTTCACGCCCGCTTTGCGTTCGTCCTGTTGCTCCCCCCAGTCGGCTTCACTGTCGTCGGCTTCACTGTTGTCTTCACTGTCGTTCCCGCTCGTTTGCGTGTCGCTTTGCGCCGTCGCGGCTTCAGAATCCTCGCGAGTCGCAGCCGTCGCCGCACTAAGAACCCACGCACACACGCCTGGAGCCGCGTCACAACGCCCAGCACACGGAGCTCCTGGTGTCGTCGCCGCCGCTCCGTTTCGTGCAGCCTACGCGCTTCGTCCACCTGGTGCGCGTGGTCGTCGTCGAGTCGCTTCAAGTGCGTCTCAAACGCAGTTGTCGCCGTCGCCACACGCCGCAACTCGAGCTGCTCAGCGGCCAACGCGGCGTCCAGAGCGAGCATCTCACTGTCGTAGCGCATCAGCAGGTCACGCAAGTCGGTACCGAGACGCTGCTGGCGCTTGCGCTCGTCCGCTTCGAGCTGTCGGTGCGCGTCGGCTGCCCGCGTCTCGGCCCGTGTCGCAGCCCCCGTGCGTTCACTCGCGGCCGCTTGCTGGCTCTCGAACGCTGATAACGCAGTGTGCAGCTCGTGGTCGCGACTGCGGCCAATGCTCGCGAGCGCGTCGTCGGCTCGCTGTGTCGCGTCCTGGAGCTGCTCGTGGAGCGTCGCGAGGCTCGTAGCGAACCGTCGGCTCGTCGCACTCCGCGCTGCTCGCTCGGTCGCGAGCTCGAACGCGAGCTGCACACTGTCGTCTTCGGCTTCACGCAGCCGCCGCTGGCTCTCGCAGAGTCGCGTAGCTGCCCGCTCGTCCTGTTCGTAGCTTGAGCTGAGTACACGCTCGAGTGCAGTCGACAGCTGAGCCCACGTCTGCGCGAACTGTGCCAAGCCCAAGCAGTTCGTGGGCTCATGTGAATGGAGTAGGAGCAACAGCTCGTCCTTCACAGCACGCTCGTGCTGATAAGAGAGAGAGGCCGACGATTCCATTGCAAGCGCACAGTGTCAGAGCGTCCGACAAGAGCTGTTGGTTGTCCCATACATACCAGCCTCCCCCAAGCGTCACAAGAGCCACCGTCGTCTCACCGTCACGCGCCGCATCACGCGGTGCAGACTGCAGGCGACTGCGTGGGCGTTGCTCTCGTCCTCGTCATCCTCGTTCTCTGGCGCCGACGCTTCAACGCTCGCCCCCACGACGTCCGCTTCAAGGTCGAGGTGGCGCTCCAATGCGCTCGCGACGAGTGGCGACAGCATCCGCACAGCACCCAGGACCGTCTCCCGACTGCCGTTCGAGCCGCCTGGCAGTGCCGACGCGAGCGTGAGCGCGCCGACCATCTCCCGCAGCACCGCGAGCGCGCGGCCGCTCTCGAGGCCCATCACCAGGTGGTCGGTCATCGCACAGCGTCGCGTATTCTTAACTCACACGCTGCTGGCTATCCTTGGCGTCGGTGTCGTCGTCACTGCTGCTGAGGTCACGCTCGCTACTGTCGCTACCGTCGCTACTGTCGTCGTCAGCGTCGTCCGACAGATCATCGTCTGGGATCCCAAGCGCGACTTCCTCCTGCACCTGCTGGACGAGGCGGTCGACAGCGCTCATGCGAGCGCCAGTGCGTGCGTCGTCGCTTGCTAACGACGCAGGCGACAGCCCATCCCCGAGTCCACGCAGGCGCTGGAAGCGCTGCTCCAGCGTGGCCATCGCCACGGGCTCAGGCCGCTCGCCCCGTAGCGCCTGCAGCCGCACGCGCAAGTCGACTGCTACTGGTTTGTGCTCTCGTTGAGCACGCGTGGCCTCCTGTTGTGCTGCAAAGGCCTTGAGCCGCTCAAGGCGCTCGTCCAGATCGGACGCGACAGGAGCTGTCGCTTCACTGTTGTCGATGAGCGAAGACGGCTCGTCTGGCTCTGGGATGACAGGGAACGCCAGCCCCGTACCGTCGCTGTGGCTGGGAACTGCCTGTAGCGCGCTCTCGATCGACCGAATGACCCGCTGGATCGCTCCTCGCTGGTCACGGAAGAGCTCTCGCGTGCGCTCGTCCTGTACCAGCAGTGTCGCTTGCTCAAAGCCCCGGTCAGCGGCGCTGTAGTCGGCCAAGGCGTCGAGAAGCCTGTGGCGCTCCGAGTGACCGCCACTCATCGCTGCTTGGGCAGCTGCGAGCGCCTGGAACGACTCGTCAATGAGCTGATTCACGTCCGTTGACGAGTGGTGAGTGGGCGGAGGAGGGGATGGAAGCGCTGCTTCCCACCAGTCTCCAGGCGTCTCTGCGACCGGCACTGCGAGCGGCATGGGCGTCTGAGCGACGAACGCCAGCAGCTGCTCCCGCGCAGCTTCCGAGTCTACGTATAGCGCCAACCGGGAGGTTTTCGCAGCGGTTTGGTAGCGATACGCAGTGCGTGCGTCGGCCACCGTGCGGACGTCCAGCACCACCTCTGCTTATCACGTTTTGAAAGTGGGTTAGCAACTACAACACACGCAAACACACAATCACACACATTTATACACTGGACGCACTGAAGACGTTGGCGTCCGTAGCGTCCATGTCGCTTTCGGAGCTTTCCAAGATCGAGCCGCCAAGCACCACGAGATCGGCTCCTTGGAAGTGCAGCACCACCTGCGGCCGCTCGGAGAACTCCAGTAGCTCGCGCGAGAGCTCGAGGCGCTCGACGCCCCACTTGGCACGCGCAAAGAGCCGTCTGCGCTCCAGGAGAACGCGCGCGTTGAGCGCCAAGTACGATGGCGTCATGGTCAGGGTTCGAAATGGGGATTGTGTTTTTTTGGGGTTTTGGGTATTTGAAAAAACCCACCCACCCAAGAACGTTCTTGGCCTGGATAATTTTGGGTTTATTTTTATTTTTTCACTACCATCAGTTAGACATGCAAAATCTCGCTCACCACGAAATACGGCTCTTTCCAAAAGGGTTCACAACCTTTCCAAAAAATTTCACAATATGATTTGCGCACATCAAATTGCATTTTATTGCATGTTGAGGTTTACACGTGGCGCGAACTCGCGCACTCTCACCACTCACACTACAAGCAGCTCTCGCACGATCACATTCAAAATGCCGCAGCAAGAGGCATCAGAGCAGCAACAACACCAGGCCAACACCCACACTGAGCAGCAACCGGCGCGGACATATGCGCGCATGTCAGCAGAAACACGGCTCCGCGCAATCGAGCTCGTGATTGCACGTCGTTGGGCAGCTGGTGACGCAGCAGAAGCACTCGGC